>JAWWEQ010049149.1:0-14107 GCA_035583055.1 Torymus tubicola
TATACATAATATCGAGATGGTAGATTGTCAATAAGGTAAAACAGAAATGTATAAAATTGCGGTAAATGAAGTCCAGTAACAAGTTAATAGTTTAATGTCAAAGATCTTAAAGCCTGTTTAAATCTCCAGAGGCTCTGCATGTTCCTTAAACTTGAAGGCAAAACTCCACATACGTTTCATACGATAGAGGACTTAAGGGTCTGTTAGCTTTGAACGAGATATATCTGAAAAATTTGTGATTGATTTACTCGAGTTTACTTTTAAGAGTATTCGTAAATGTTGACCAGATTTAAAAGTAGTAAAATAGGTTGGGCAACAATAGTTCAAAACAAAAGTTTTGAAAAGATGAATTATGGCAGAAGTATTATGAAAGTCTTTAGTGGTACGTTTTATAAAGCCAAGAGTTTTGAATGTTTTGGTGACAACATCAATATGCGGTGCGAAAGTAACAGCAAAGTCAAACAAGATGCCAATATCCTTGACGACTTCGGTCTAACTAATTTGATATTATTTATACTATAATCATAAATAACAGGACATTTCCCTTTGAAGAATGAGATCGCATTACATTTTTTTTATATTAAGATCGAGTCCATTCTCATCGTACCAGATAGCTAATGAATTGAGATCCGCTTGTAATAAACGAGAATCATATTCAGATCTTACAGTTATAAAAATTTTCACATCGTCTGCATACAAGAGCACGTGAGCATAATTTAAACAGCTAACAACATCACTGATATAAATACAAAATAGTAAGGGTCCCAAATGGGAATCTTGGGGTACTCCGGAAGTGACAAGTATGGTATCAGAAATGCAGTTATTTATGCGAACGGACTGTGAGCAATCAAATGTGAAAAGAAATGTACGTTATTTTTGGTTATATATTAACAAACTACGCAGTGCAAACGTATTACCACGTACTATGTATTTACAAATATTCAAACAGCTGATAACAATACCGATATTGCAAACTTGCTTTCCAACCAATTTTAGTTCCGTTTTCTCTAGTGCTCGCGTGGACCGTATCCCGCATGCCGATAATTTATCTGCAATTTCCGAGTTGCAAATATCACCTAGTAAACTTTGCTCGGCAATAAACATGTTAGAAAATAAAGGCAATGTCGATCCTTACGAAATACCACCGATATTCATTAAAAATTGTATGTCATCCTTGGAGGAACCTTTACTACATCTATTTAATATCTCATTATCGCGTGGAGTGTTCCCTGACGCCTGGAAATGCAACTTTGTGCAACCAATCTTTAAATCTGGAGACAAACACAACATCTTAAATTACTGACCGATTGCTATTATAAATACAATTGCAAAGCTCTTCGGCAACATTATTTCCAAAAGCCGCTACAAACTAATATCATATTGTTGTTTCATCCACCAAGCTTTCGAATCATTGATGCAGGTTGATTCGATTTATATTGATTTTTCGAAAGCATTTGATCCTGTCAATATTAATCGTTTACTCGACAAACTCTCTAACTTTGTCATCACAGGGACCTTATACAACTAGTTTGAATCATTTCTGCAAAATAGAAAACAGTCTGTCCGTTATGGTGACGCCAAATCCAGTTTTGTCGATGTATTGTCTGGCGTACCCCAAGGCTCTCACATTGGCCCAATTTTATTTTTAATTTACATTAATAGCTTTACCGAATGTGCGAAATTTGCTAACGTGCTAAAATGTTATGTGTATGATGTGAAACTTTTTGCGAAAACTAACAACCCAATCCAGGCGTCAAGATTGCAAAAAGACTCAACGAGCATTACATCTTGGTCACGTTCAAACGGACTTAAAATTAATATAAGCAAAACTTCAGTGATTAGTTTTTGCAGAAGAGAAACTTTTATAAATTACGATTACAAACTGTACAATAATAATAGTGTAGACAGGGTATACACTATTCGTGACCTTGGTGTAATTTTCGACTCAACACTATCATTCTCGGATCATATTTCTGCCGTAATTAATAAGTCAATGCGTATTCTAGGATTTTTAAAGCGCTCTACACTTATCTTTCTGTACAAGCAGCTTGTACACAAATTTTTACGTTATTTAACTTTTAAAGCTCATACCCCCATGAGTTATCTTGAGCACAATTTTGAGCCAGTTCTACGAAAGTTCAACGTATTCAGCATCACCTCCTTATTTGTGACCTATTTTTTTCTTTTAAATTAATACACAATATGATTCCGTGCCACGACTTATGTGATACTCTTTATATAATATCCGTAATCAGCGAATTATTCAGGACCCGGCAAGGTAAAACCAACAGCGACTTTTATGCGCCGATCCCCCGCTTAATTCGCCTATGGAACGATCTTCCAACTGAATACCGGGCCATCATTTCTGTTGGTATCTTTAAGCACCAGGTACAACGACTATTAGCAACTGGTGTCTAACTAAGTATAGTCATGTTTTTACTTTTATTTAAAATTATTTACTGTATATTCGTATGAATTGATATTTATATGTAATTGGGCTCGCAACAAACAAATACATTTTGTAGAGTTTATCAAAAAGACTAAATATTTAATGTTGTGATTTTCTGGCTGTTAAGTGGACATGAAATAAATATAGGATAATTTTTTTATAAAGTTTACTATTAAGTTCCAAAACACTTTATTCAAATGTTTGTTTTGTTTTAATGTCTGACTAACGAAACTGCATCCCATCAGATATGTATATAATATACTCCATGTGCATAAATCTGTCGTACAAATAACAGAGACAGTATATTTTTTCAACGAACATCAATGAACCAATAAATTTTGACTAATTATAAAAAAAAAAAATTTGAAATAACTGGTTGTAACAATTTTTTTTTTCAAAAACAATAAGTGAATTATGGTCGATCAAATCATTATCCACGAATGACTTTCTTATCCTCAACAATAAATTGGACTTACAGGTACAGCTGGGAGTCTTTGTCCTCTACTAAAATTTTCAGTACAAGGGTTCAAAGAACTGTCAAAAATACTATTCATCATTAGTACTTTAAGAATCGTAGACATGAGACAATTTTCATTTTACTTGATTTGGAATACTGACAGAACTGACAGAAAACTGATGTATCACCGTATGTCTAATTTATGCTACAATAATTGACTGTATTTCTCATTCATAAGCCCAGCAGACGGTATGGAGGGAAACTTGCGATTTACTATTGTTTCCTAAAAGAGTTTCTGCATCGGATCTTATTTTATTTTAATAATTTAGTTGAGACTTTATTGGTTTGTTGAAGTTCTTTCGAAAAAGTCTATCAAATATTTAAGTACGGACAATCTTATTATCGTCGATAACAAGAGATAATTGTATATCTTACAGCATCTGTCACACGATCATTAATGTAAACACGTCATCTGCTGTCGAATAAATATTGATCAAAGAACATAAAAAAATTAAATAATGAAGAGTTTACCAATATTTCTTTAATTGTGCTATTTTTATATATTTTAAACATTTCTACTTATGATTAATCGAATTTAATATTAAATATTGACATTTTTTAAATTTAAATGTATATAATCGTGTATAAAAGGGATTCTTAGAAATATACTGCAATAATTGAATTTTTTATTATTTTACTTTAATTTGCTTATTTAAAATTTAAAAATAAATCAATAAAGATTATAAAGACCTTAGCTTATACAGTATCATATATTTACATTTTTTTTTTTTTTTTTTTGATACAAACATTACAACAAATTTTTATCAATTAAAGCAACAATGATGATTCATAATACAATTATATAGCTATAAATATACATCCTCAACAAGAATTAATCCACTGCTTCGATCTTTGAACCAGCTCTACCACGATCTCCGTGAGCATTTCATTATACTCACTATCCCGCTTCATAATACCCATGACCAGATCAATGCGATCCTTGAACATCAATTTGGCGAATCCATCCGAATCCTTGGTCAATTCAGCGCAGAATTTGCCCTCGATAAGAGTAATCGGCGAGTACAAAGCCGTCGTTACCAATCCAACGAGTCTCAACTCCTCGTATTCCCTCAGAATCTCCTTAAAACTTGGTAAATTGATCGTCGAATCGTTATCCCTTAGGGTCTCGCATAAACTCTCATGATAGTGCCTTAACAGTTCCTCCTCGTGTTCATCCCTTAATTGTCGCCTAGCGTTTAAATAAAGCAATTGAGCAACATCTACCATAGCTGGACAATACCGTAACAGTTGAAAATCGACAATCACACATTTAGGTATCGGTCGCGACTGATCGAACAACATATTTAACGATTTAACGTCACCATGACAGATCACATTACGTCTCGTTTTTGATGCTCGGGTCATCTCGTGTATGCGGTCACAGATTATCGGAATATTCGAGTGGTCAAGTTCGAGCTTCTTAGCTATGGCAATGATGGCGTCGACACCGGTACGATACCAGTTATGAAATCTACCCTTTCGAGTGAACAAGCATTCCTGCAGGGCAACAGGATGAAGTTCGACCAATGTCTTGCCCAATTTCTTCTCAGCCAATATCGTAGAGGCATGAAATTTAGCCAATGCAGTGAGTGCTGATTTCAAGCTTGCTACGTCCAGGAGTTTGTCTTTCATTACGAAATCGCGTGTCTTCAAATCCTCGAAGACCAACGCGTCGTTCTTCATCAGATAGCATTCGGCAATCCACGATCTATCCTTTATACTCGCCAATAGCTGCGGTACGATATGCTTGTAAAAGTAAGTTTCCTTGAAGAATGCGTTGCTCTCTTCGATAACAGATGCCTGCTCTTCGATATCATAAGGTACGGCTTTCAGAAAGAATGGATGAAGCTCCTTAACCGCGGATCCTGGCCTCTCAATTGTTACTGCGAGATGTCGATGCGCACCCATAAATCCAAGCTTTTCCTCCGAGAAAATTCTTACGTTGTAGCTGACGGCTTTAGCCGTTGCTCCGAAAGCTTTTTTCGTTATAACTTCGACATCCTCTCTTGTGATTGGATCTTGAAAGAGCTTCTTTCTATTGATAAGTTTACTGACCCGTGGCGAGCTTCTTTCTTTTGGCGACACTGTAGGGCTTGTACTAAACGGTATCGTTAATAATTCCTCCATAATGTGTGATAGGAACAACTGTTCGATGATAATGAGAAGCAGTATTGAACACTTACGCGGTTTTTATAGTCGGGGGTGATTGCAAAAATCATGCGAACGCAACTGCGAGACGTGCAACAAGTGAAAAATTCACGAGACGCTCGTAAATCTGTGGCAAAGAGAAAAAATAATAGTACTAAATTAAGCTTATCATGATCGAGCGGTATTAATAGGAGTCTAATTGAATTATAGGGTGATAAATTCAGATGTAAAGCTTTCCTAACATTACACGAAATATCAAAAGTTCTTATCAACGCAAAGATACGCGGCGTGTTATTTGTAAAAAATTTTGGATTTGAAAACGTATGCGGTATATACGTTTCAAATGTACCGCCTCTGACGACTTGTGTTTGACCCGCGAACTATAACAATACAATATAGTTCTTGTCGTCGATAATTTACCATCGAATGAATATTGTTGTACGCTGTTTTACCGTAAGTAAATGCTTCACAATAGAAGTCAATTATTGAATCTATTTGCTATTTTTAATTATCTTCTATGTTTATCATATATTCGATAAAATCTATATATAGGTAATTAATTATTAATGATATCATATACATGTTTCCTGATCTCTAATTGGTATCTACATGAAGAAACAAAAAATTCATTGTAAATAAAATTAACTATAAATATCATAATTAATTTTTTAACAAAAGGTGCAATTAAATGACAAACTAATTAGAGACTTATTAGCAAAAAATAACATCAAAAGTGTTAAATTCTCAAAAATAATGACACAAGCGAACAACGATAAAAAAGTGGTATGCCACCGAATCTAGACCATGTCACCACCATATATTTTGGTCGTCTGATCAGGATTCGAAAATAAGTAAGAATTGTAATCTATAAGTTTTGAGATTTTTAAAAGTAAAACACGTCAGTAAAGAATGTTTTTTTTAATCGTTATTTGTTATAGAATAATGTAGTGCTAATTGCGTCCTTGGATCCCGTCCTACGATTTTTTTTCGTAGATAATTTTGAAACATAAATAAAGAATTATATTTTAAGAATCCTATGCGATCTAAATTTGGGTAGAAATAAATCCTAGATGGATGATGAAAAGTTAATCTTGAAGGATGCTATACATTATTTTGTAAAAAAACGGGACTTCGGTTAATGTTAATTTTATTATATGCCTTTCTTTTTATTGTCGACCTATGTAATTATGATAAATTGTGAATTAATGTATTCACTTAACAATTTATTTAGAGGAAAATAATAATAAATTTAACTCACCACATATTATGTTTTATATCTGCAATACAGAAGCCTATCATTTCATCACAGAAGTTGTGTTTTATTATTCGAAGTATATGTTTCTTGTCCTTTTATAGAGTCGAATGTACCAAAACAGTTAATAAAATATTAACTTAGCTGTATCATCAAATTTTCATCTATATTTACAGTTTTGCGATCATCAGAAGTTATCTTTAAATTTTTTCCCACGCATATAATATTTTACACACTTTTGTCACACTCGCAGGATGTAATAAAAGTCAGTCACCTGAATATAATGTACACAAATTTAGCATACCTAATCGGTAAGTATATTGCACGTTTTCCTTTAATGTTATCAATAGTGAAAAGATTATAAAAAATTCCATGACGAGAGTTAAATAGTTTTATCAATTTAATAAATAATAATATCATATATTATACCTATAAAATATTGGTAGTAAGCTCTGCAACGATTATTGTAGAGTACGTACAGTACGTCGTTGTAACGCGTTTCATGAACAGTATTAAATATATTGGTTGTACATATTATACAAAGTAAATTGCCCCATTCTTTGAAAAAAAAGTCCTAATGCTAATTATTTACAATGATAGCTTTTACCGAGATTGTACATTCTATAGGTAGCTGCGACTACACCTTGTTAGGTTATAACTGTTTGATATACCTTTATTGGTTTAATCTTTTTTCTTAAAACTCAATAAAAACAAATAAACTGGAATGATGATGAATTAATATTACAAGTTGAGAAAAATCAAATAACTTTTTCTACAAGAATACGCCTTATTTGCTACAGAAGAGGTTTTTTTGGCGATTGAATACTTCATTTTATTCTCCAGAATCGTGTCTTCAATGTTTACTTGGGCACGGTAAATATAGATGTTCGTTAATAAGTCAATGTCTCGAAGAAATTGCTGTAATAGAAAACTGCGGGCTGTAGCGGTTGCTTCTACTGCAAGTATATAAATGAAAAATTATTGCAATTTTCGTTATGATTATATTAAATTATTCTACCCATCGAATAAAAAATATCATCTTTTTCTATATTGCAATTGAGTTGTCCAATAGGTGCTCTAATATTTTCGAACAATAAAAATACCTATAGTCGGTCAAGAATTCGTGCAATAAGAAAACAATTTAGAATTCACTTGTATTAGAATATATTTTTCTATCGCTTTTAGGAGGGATGTAAAATAACTTTCGAAGATATCGATCAAATTTTAGTAGATATGACGAAAAAAGCACGAAACTAAATTACGCATCCCTGATGAATCCCGAAAGATTCATTAAATTATAAAAACAAATAATTATATAGTTCATTGATGTATAACAATGTAAAAACTACAATAGGCTCCTTAATAAATGGAAAATATAAAATATTTTTGTTCCTTTTATGTAAAGAGACTGTGTGTAAATGTACATTGCATATCGGTACACATGCAACTGATGCGTTGACAAAGAATTTTAAACTACGCATATATACCTATACTATCAGAATTGTTAGAAAGCTACATATAAATACACTTCAAAGTTTTTTAAATAAAAACAAAAACTAAAAGTTTTGAGAATTTAGAAGTTGCCTTCGTAAGTAAATAAAGTTTTAGATTTACCTTAATTTTTCCTTTGTTTAAAAATAGCTCTACTTTTGAATGTTTATTCTTCTTTAAATTGAGAATATATATTATGATGCAAATCATTATGTATTAAGCTAAAAAATATTCAAAATTTAATAATGAAGATCTATCAAATCTGTAAACATGCAAAACTTATAGTTGTAAAATTTAAATAATAGAATAAGCGTATATTTCACAAATCAAACGTCTGAATACATACGGAAAAGTATAATGCGATGAATACAAGATTATAATTGCTTTATTTATACAATCGATAACGCGCTTACGCGACCACATATACTTACTTAGTGACTATACGCTATATTAATCAAATTATCACTAATTGCGCTTATTGAATAATTAATAAATAAAAACAATAATTTAATCACTTGGTATTCATTTTCCATAGTTTTTATCATCAGCCTAACTATAAGTCTTATAAACCATTTTTTATTATCATCGTCTCTTTTTCTTCTACCTATTATTCATGTTTCTGTCGCCATTTAAATTCAGTTATACACTAATTCATGTGGTCAGCAGCTCGGGATCGGACACAAAGCATATGCGTGGAAACAAAGATCAAGTTAAATTAGAGTTTAAAATATTAAAAAAAAAAAGATTTTTTTAATAGAGTGGTAAAAAATAGAACGTAATAAATTGGCATGTAAAATCATTGAACGTTAAAACGTTAAAATTAAATTAAAGTACAACGAAAATCAGGTGTGATCCTCATGCGCGGATCAGAGATATTCCACTCTTTATCCGTAGAACTTCGAAAATTTTTCGGAGTTTCCTCTTAATGTATTGACCGCGGATAAGTATGTAGTTAGCACTAAGCAAGGAAACGTTTGACTCCATTAGTCGAATAGTGAGAAAGTCACTGCGACGGAGAGTCGTCCGACTCCGCAGCTAAACGCAGAAAGCGAGCGTCTTCAAAATTTCGGAGCACAACAAAATATACTGTGGACGAAGAGGAAGGGCAAGTTTTTTCGTAACGCTGATTGGCTGTCCTAGTGGTTAAAAAACTAGTTAAAAAACCAAATATTTACTGAGAATGATTTATTCAAATATACTGTTACACTTAATAGAAACTTGAATTAATTATTATAAAAATACTAAATTCATTCTAAACTTCAAACAATTTCTACGACCTCTCAATAATCTCTTCAACGATATTCATACCAAGATATCATTATACACTGGATCCTTCCGCATGGCATTCAAAACAATATCAGCATGGTCACCAAACGGCAGCTTGTCAAAACCATCGGAATTCCTTGTCAGCTCCTCACAAAACTTTCCATCCATCATATTATGCGGGACGGAAGCGCCGTAGAAATCAACCCAAACATTCGTCTAGCTGCTTCAGGTGATACAAACGAAAACAATGATTTTTTCGTTTGATTCTGTCTCTCTCACTCCTCGTCATAATAGTAAGCCCCTTATTAGTCATTTCCTAAGTAAAAAAAAAACTGTCCAACTTTAATATCTTTTAAATACTCATAAATAAGCTAATATAAATTTGTAAAAAAAAACTGAATCTATTATTCCGCCTATTAAATGGAGAATATGACCGAAAAAATCGTTTCAATGATAGATAGAAATGGCCAAGAAAAGTGTCTAGATTTTAACAATTATTGGAGAAACTAGCTATTTATTAGGTAAATAATAAAATCGATTTCTACCAGGATAACCATACGCGCTTAATTCAATGATATATTATAATAAAACGATTCGAAAAATTTACAGAGCTACGCGTGTTGCATTGAAAAGGCATTGTTTTATAAGTATACTTGACTTAACGATAATGACTACACTACACAACCAATTATACAAATATATACAAATAGAAAGAGAATATTTACAAGATGTCACTTATTGCAAATGCACTTTTTTTCATCGTATATTATTTTTCTAAAAGAGCAATATCTTCTCAGATCTCTGAACAATTTCTAAGCCAAGATCACTAATAATATCTCTATACGCGGAATCCTGTTCCATATAATTAAAAACCACATCGATGTGATTCATGAATATTATACCGTAGCAAATCCATCCGAATCTTTCGTCTATTCTTATTGCACATTTTTTTCCCCTTAATTAATAACATTTGGCTATTTCACCGAGGGTTGTACCAATTCGTAAACCTTATCGCACACTTTAACAATAGCACACTCGTAATCGACACGAAACTGCTTTTAACCATTTTAAATCTACCTTCACGAACGAATAGACTCTCAACGAATATGCGACATGTTTTCCGTGAGAATTGTCGTTTGAACTTTAATTATCTTTTAACGTGAAATTATTGATCCTTACTTTTAGATTCTCGAATATATACACCATCACGTCGTTATTTGTGTAACACTGTGCAAGTCATGTTTAATTATAACTCAAAATTTTTTTCATACCAATGGTTCATTAAAATTCAGTGTTTCTTGCACGCGTCAATCACTATAGAATCGCAGATTTATGCAAAGCTAGTATATTATATAGCTATATATTAATCAAATAATAGATCGTTATGAAGATATAATTTTAACCAGCGATGCAAATCATGCGGTAAATTTAATTGAATTGCGGTTTGATATGCTGTAGATATATAAATTTAATTTGCCATGATTTCTCAAATGTCTTTTCATTTATCTCGAATACGTTCTTGTAATACGTTGAACTTTCAGTGCAACTGTATAACTGTTATTACCATTTCTTTGTAATTATAAGAAACTATAAATCATCGTTGTCTATATATTTTATATGAATTACTTCATTAGAATAGTGATGTGCCACGAAGAAGTGAATAATAAAATAAGTACAAAAACGTATTTGTTTATATAAAAAAACATTACGAAGATGAACTATCATCTACCAATTAAGATAAGAGTAACTTGGGATAAATATTTTTATGTATAATAAATTATAAAGGCAAGGATATCTTTGTTAATTTTTTATATTTATAGTTATTTTTATTTGTATTATTTAACAATAAAAATAGCGTATTATTTATTCTTGAAAAAATTAATTTTTACAGTTTCTCAATTAATTGTCCCCATTTATAAAACAAGTGCGAGCCTATAAGTTATCTATAAACTACATATCCACAACCATTATTCAAATATATATATATATAACATTTGATTATATATTTCATTTAATAAAATTACCCCGACTTCTGTGTGCAATCTCCGTAACGATATCTACGATAACATCTCTATAGACCTCGTCACCTTCCATTGCTTTAGTCACAGCGTCAACGCGATCACCAAAAGCAAACTTATCAAAGCTTTCCGAATCTTTAGTCAATTCCAGACAATCTTTCGCGTCCATAAATATCAGAGGACCATACACACCAGCCATGATTATCCCAACAACTCTCATCTCCTCGTATTCCCTCATTATATCTTCAACACTAGGAATTTCAATAGTCTCGTCGTTCTCTCTCAAAACATTGCACAATGCATTCCAGTAATGTTTCAATAGTTCACTCTCGTGCCTATCGCGAAACTCGCGTCTCGTGCTCAGATAAAGAAGCTGTAATAAGTCAACTGTCAGTGGCGCGTATCGCAACAGTTGAAAGTCCACTAATACGCACTGTGGAAGTGGTAAGGTATCGTCGAAAAGAATATTGTACGATTTCAAATCGCCGTGACAGACGACATTACGTCTCGTTTCCGATGACAAAATTGCCTCGAAAATGAGATTCATTGTAATGGGAATAAGGTCACTGTTCTCAAGGCCAAGGCGCTTAGCCACAGTGACGAGTAAATCCGTACCGGTATTAAACCATTTGTAAAATTGTCCTCTCTTAACGAACATGTGTTCCACGAACAAATCCGGATAAAGCTGTTTGAACGTTTTACCAAGTCGCTTCTCGGCTAGTATAGTAGACGCGTGAAAATTCGCCAGAGCTGTCAATACCGATAGTAATTCAGGTAGAGTCAAGAACTTATCTCTCAAGCTGAATTTTCGCGCTTTCAAATCGTCCAACACAATGACGTCATCTTTCGCTAGATAGCACTGAGCGATGTACGATTTTTCATTATGATTATTATTAGCTAACAACAGCGGTAAAATGTGGTTGTAAAAGTTTGTCTCGGTATAAAAAATGTTGTTCTCTTGTATAAGCAGCGTTTGGATTTCGTTATCGTAAGGTATACATTTCACAAAGAACGTGCGAATTTCAGAATTTTCAGGGCTTTCTTGTCTTCGAATGGTAACTGTAAGCTGTCGATGTGAGCCCAGGAAACCAAGTCTCGCATCGGAAAAAGTTTTTATGCTGTAATCCACCACAGTTACCGATTGTCCCAAGGCATTTTTAATCACTACTTTGACGTCGTCGTCATTAATCGAATCTTGAAATATGTTTATTTTATTATCACTCATTGATGTGTTATTCTTTTCTTCGTCCGTACTTAAAATATGTTATAAAATGCTGAATGATGTTATAAACTATATAGACACGTTATTCATTAGGTCTCTTGCGCGTAAAAAAAAAGAATAGAAAGTACAGCGATTTGGAAGGTTTTTATGGTATACAAACACTGCAGGCTACGTTCTCAACAAGTGCGGTTATGATCATATGTGTGCTGCTGAGTGCTGTTCTTCGATGTGTCCGCCACTCTCCCCTCCAACTCCAACTCATACCGTGCGGTAATGTGATCGCTGCACTCCCGTAAAATTTCTTTTTGCTCTTATATATTATCCCAGGAAATTGAAATCGAGTAAAACATCATTTTGTAAAACCAAATTTTACGCTCTATTGTTTGATGCAAGCCATTTGATTCTACCTTTAGCCATTCTCAAGATATGAGGAAAAATAACTTTTGCATGCAGTTTTCGCAAAGTTTTACACGACTTAGAACACTGTAAATGATAATGACACATAACAAAAAATATATTATATGCTTTAATTAACTCTAAATTACTACTAAACCTAAGGAAAACGCAGAAAAATAACAATGTTATAGAACCTAATATAAAAAATGTAGCCATTTCGATTTAAAACCAATATTTTTACTTAACTAATAGAACGAGATAATGAGACACATGGAGAAACAGCGACAGTACTGCAGCTACAACACACGCGCACACAGGTGCGCTTATTTGTTCCTCCGTATTCCTCGCTATTCCTTCTATTCCTTTTTACGTGCAAGAGGCCTTTTTCTTACAGGGATTCCACATTGCATGACTTATGACCGATGACCTAACCAAAATGAAAATGTAGTTCGACTTCTATAGAATGTATTATCATAGGAGAAAGTGAAACAGACCTATTTTCTAATTGTAAATGTTGTACTGTTTCATTTAATTAACAATATAATAAATATATGAAATATATGTAATAGAGGATTGATATGATTATAAATATGATTATAAATATTATTAATCAACTAATAATACTAATAACTTAATTATTGTTTTATAAAAATATTTAAAAAATTATGTAAATATTTATTTTCAATAAATAAATGAATTATACAATTGTTTAATTTGTATACGTGAAATTACCAACAAGTGTAAAAATATTCAGAAAATTAAATTAAATACTTAGCTTATGTATAATTTGTTATTAAATAAGTAAAAATTGTTTGTTTTTAAAGTTTTTTGTATTTTAATTTGCCAATTTATCAAATAAATGTAAAATTCATGCTAAATTGTCTTAGTTATTTATTCTTTTATTCAATTGTATAATTCATTTATATATTGAAAATAAATATTTACATAATTTTTTACAGTATTTACATTATTTATTAGTACAACATTTACAATTAGAAAATAGGTCTGTTTCACTTTCTCCTATGATGATACATTTTATGGAAGGTGAACTACATTTTCATTTTGGTTAGGTCATCGGTCATAGTCATAGGTCATTTAAATCATGCAATATGGAATCCCTGTTTAGATTTATACGGCGGACGATTTCTTTCAAAGTAAACCGCAACACAGCAGGTAGCCAATCACGTGTGGCGAGAGAGAGAGAGAGAAAGAGATAGCATGTAACTTCATAGCTGCTATCTCTCCAGCGATGCCGAATGTAGTACGGGTCTGAGCGGGAAATTTAAAAAATATGCATTTTTGCTTGAAAAAATTAATTTTGATATCAGAAAATTCCAGAATACTGAAA
>JAWWEQ010049150.1:0-14107 GCA_035583055.1 Torymus tubicola
TTATTGTTAGACTGGTTTTTGATGTTTGTCATATTTTTTTATATGTTCATTAAACTCTAATCTATCATTTTGTCTTCTAAAAGCGCAAAGTCGATAAATTCAAAGTAATAAAGAAAACAAAGTAAGAAATATCATCGTATCGCTGTAATAGGTACTTTTACCCTATTCAATCTTTCCATTTTGCTTAAAGGCTGTCTTTGAATAAAATATCCTTTTGTTTTGCGACAATATATCTGACTAATTTCTGTTAGTTTCATCTTGACATTTTAAAGCTATGTTTCTATAACGAATGGGGAGTGTAGAAAATAATGATGTTGTTCCGAGCTGTTCGAAATATCAGATTTAAATGAATCAAAATTTTCTAACTCTGCAAAAGGTCTAAAAAGCTCTCGCTCTCTAGTTGTGAAAGTAGTGGGCCGAGAATGTTTTCGTTGAAAGAGTATTTTTTCCATATATTATATGACCGTATATAGTGCGAGAAAAACTTTTTTTCCAGAGATAGAGCACACGATTTTTTTCGATGTCTTTTGTAAATCTTTTCGTAAGTGTAGATACTTTGTATATATAAATCTGTGGTATAAATATCAGAGACAAACAGAAAACTAATTTTCTAAATTATTCAAAAATAAAATTTCAGCTTAAAACAAGTATCATGTATCTGATAGTTTAGGTCAACGTTTAAAGAAGATAACCAATATTCCTAATCTTCTTTTTCACAAATTATCACAAACGAATACGTATCATTATCAAAAAGCTGAAAAATAAATAAATCTAAAACGTGCGCAAAATTTTTACAATAGATATAGTTTTATTCTGCAAACACGTGTTAAAAACTTACTCGTCCGCTTTCCCGGGGAGATCCGATGCGAAACGGTGCATTTTTATTTTTATGTAAATTATATCTGTATATATATATTACATATATATTGCATATATTAGGAATTATAATTTTTTGTATAAAGAGAATTAAATAGATATACAACGCAGGAATACGATAAAAATGATAAACAATCCTATAGATAAGAAATGAATAAATGTACAAAAGTTTATACATTTAAAATATTCTGATATAGAAATAACATGTAATATGAAATTACTTTTCCATAAAGTATTTAATGAATATCGATAATTTCGATTTTATATTACTGAACAAGAAAAGCTTGTCAGCTTATCTTTAAAACTATTTAAATTACGTTAAATTTATATAAAATCGAGTTTTTTTTATATTTTTAATATTTTTAACAATAATTTTCATTTGGTTATAAGTACAAGACACTTGTAAATTCATTCCGAACAAAAAATATTATCATTTACCATAATATAGATCATACGATTTAAAGTATTAATTCCTAATAGCACTTTACAATTATTTCAAATGTATTTATACTTTCTGAATATCGACTGCATTTCAAATAATTATTTTTATTAAATATGAATATCGTGGATTATTAAGCGAACGAAAATGAGAATGCAGCTGTTAATCATTATATTTCATATACATCTGATTACATGATAATTTACTCAATAAAAAGTATTCATTATGAATAAACGAAAATGCACTGAAACATTAATATAAATCAAATACCTATGTACGTTTGAATACAGGTATGCATCGAAATGAATTTAATAGAAGATTGCATTATGATCTTAGATTTTAATAATTTTTATTTCTATACAAGATTTCTATATAGCACGTATGCGTAAAAATCTTCATAATCAGTCAGCACTGAGAAAACATTCGCATTTGTCATCCCTTTGCACTTACCGCACCGGTAGACATGCCGAGTACAAAGTACACCAGTTCGCCTGAATCCTAATTAGAGGTAAGTGAGGCCACAAGTTGCGTACGCAGCGTCGAGGGAACGAATTCGTCTGCAACTGCAGATAAAGCCAGAAAAGAAAATACCATCCAGAAGAATAACCTAAGAAACTGTACAACCGTCGCAACGACTGTTTCCCTTATTTCTTCCCAACCCTCCTTCTACCATTTCATCCGGATGCGAATGAAAAATTCCAGGCAAGCTGACATTAAAACCAAGCAGTGGCAACAACCTCTACTTTTAACGTATAGGTATATAAAAGTGAGAAGAATAGCAAAAGATAAGAGAAACGAATCACTAAAAAGTATAAATGCCCGATCAGCAAGCGCATTTAAACAACGCCCATTCAGTGATTTTACTTGGGAAATGCGTGATCAAAAGTAAAACATTATAAGAAAATATAACGTACAAATTAGACAATTTCATTACTTTAGCTTTTTCAAATATTCACACACATTTGCTTCTTTGTAGTACACGAGAAATAGAGCAAACCAGGTTTTTGATAAAATGGTTTTATTCTATGAAAAAAAAATGATTATAGTACTGGTGTCAGAATGTTTACTTCGCTAGGTGTTATAGTTGCAGTATCAGATGCATAGATAGACTATAGCGCTGATCTCATAAAAGTAATCTACAACTAAATTACAAAGAATCTTGAAAATAAAACTGTAATGACTAGAATTACCTTATTACCACATACGATTCACCTTACATCGTACATCACACCTTAACTTTTCCATCCTTCTATAGTAGAAGCTTTGTGATAGGAGAAATTTGATGAACTGATTATAATTACTAATGTTTTCACTTTGAAATTTTTGATTACCTATCTTTGTTGTTTAGGTTATATGTAACTAAGTGTCTACTTTCTTAAAAATTATATCTCGGTAATTTAATATTAAAACTTTCAGAAAAAATAATGATAATATGTAATTTTAATAACTATGCCCTAGGAAAAAATTATTAAATCCTATTTGCAAATATCAAATATACTTAAATCGGAATATTTCATCCGGTAGTTTCCACATTAATCTTATTTCAGTTAACACAGATTAGTCGATTATATCCTATTCTAATTTTCATACATAAAAATATATGAAAGTCAAATTATTTGAAATAATTCGTGCTCAAATGTTCCTATTAAAAACGACTGAATCTTTAGTATAATAGGATCATATCAGCTTTCTGAAAATTTAATTTAGTTGTTAAAGCGTATAAGCAACCGTATAATCATATTTTAAATACAAAAAATGTCAGTCCAATTTAATCCTATGAATCTTTATCGGTAATTCGATTTATTCCTATTTCCTTTAAATCGGACTCAAATAGGATTTAATAATTTTTTCTGACTAGGGTGTGCCTCCGAATTTTCACCTTATCAGAAGCAATAGATAATGGAAAAGAAAAACCTGTTTTGTTGTCACATGATAACTGTAGTAGAAGCTGGACTATGTAATAAATCGATGGATCTCGCTGGTTTTTGAATTATATATTCATCTAATTACGAGTAATATATAATCCTATATTAAGCGGGATCGGTAAGGAATTAAAAAATCGACAGAGCTTTTAAAAATGTGAAAAAAATAATTTTTCAACTTAATGGGCACAGAATGAAATTGAAATTCTAAAATAACAAACGTATCTACTAGAAGTAATAAAAATACATCTTTTTTATATTGAACATTTTTTCTACAAACAATATTTGGCAATAAAATAGCAGAAAACCGCTAAAAACATAAAAAACGATCATTTTTTGGTATTCATTTTCTGTAATCGTTTTTATAGTTATTATTAAAATAAAACTGTTAGAAATAAAATTTTAGTAGTACCTACTTATGGTAAAAACGGTGTATGTAAGACCGATAGAGGGAGTGACGTTCGAAGGGCTAGAGAACTTGGAGAGCGAGCGAGCGAGAAGGGACAGAAGGCAGGGGGCCGTGGCGAGAGCGAGTACTTAGGCGAGCGTAATCGCGAGAGTTTTGAGAGGACTCGTGGAGTCGTGGGCCAGTTAGTCGTTATTTGTAATAAGCTGTAATTTCTGTGGCCAGGATTGGCGAATTTAGTTTTATTTTATTATTAATAAACTTATTTTAATTAGTTACCTTAAAAACTGTGTTTATTGAAGTTCTTGAAAAATCCTGACAAAGACTCTTAAATTAATTATTTAGCTTTTATTATTTAATTAATTTTAAATTAAAAAAAATTATTAATACCTAAATGTACCTAAAATGATCGATTTTTGTTTATAGCTTAACAGGATTTGATTTTATACAAAAGTGTTGAATACAAAAGTTGTAGATAATATTTAAATCAAACATTTTCCTATTTAACATTTTCATATACAATGAATTCCTGACAAGTCAGATCTATTAGGATGTTTGCTCGGCAAGCTCGAACCAGATGGCGCCAGTACGCGTTAGCCCTGTCATGGCCGCCTCGCACCAATAACATATGTGGGTGTAAAGGCGGCCTTTTGAAATGAATAAGAAAGAGTATTATGGGGATTTGAAAGTAGAAAAGTTACAAAAATTGTTAAAAGAAAAAAATGCAAAAGTAACTGGGCCAAAATCGAAACTTGTACACAGGTATGTTAAAATTATAGGTTATATGGGTTATTTAGCATTATTAAGATATATAAAACTATTTTCTAATACTCTGTTGTCAAACTTCACTTCGTTATTGCACTCTATTACAGAACACTTCATTATTTATACACACCACGTACAACCATACACTTGTAAACAATACTTTGTAAGGTTATGTTCTGTGTGTAGTTTAAATTGACGGGCTCACTAAACAAGCTGTTTAGTTAGCAATGATTGGTGCGGCGGCCATGACAGGGGTAACGCGTACTGGCGCCATCTGGCCCAAGCTTGCAGGGCAAACATCCTAATAAAAACGATTTTTTAATGTCTCCCTATACAGTCAATTTTCGTTTGTCATTTAACAAAATTCAATTTGACCCAGAACTATAAGATACAATAGCTATGAATAAGACCAAAAACATAATCAATTTATATAACTGGGACTTATAATTTTATTATTATTATACATTAAGTTTTTATAAGTATTTGAAATGTTGCTATTTTCACTCCGATGAAAATATACAAAATTCTCCTGAGCAGTGCGGTCGTGCCTATAATGTAAAAACGAAGTTTTTACATAGACAGTGATAGCGCGCAAGAGGCTTAGATATATTTATATTTATAAAAGTTTTAATTTTTTTTTGTAACTTTTAGCGTCAACTTTATTTATTTTTTTATTTTATTTAGTGTCGTATCCCTCAAGATGGGTATTAGCGACTTACAAAGTGTTACAAGGTTTATACAATAATAAATGAATTTAAATTTTACAAGCCAAAATTACTTAAAATAATACATTATAGAGTAAAATTTACAGTACAATGAACTGTTTATAATATTTGTGATGTGACATACCGACATAATTTTAGAATGTGAATATCTTTTGCAAATACTAATGAATTTATTCCAATTTTTTTTTTGAGTATAGTATTTATATATACGGAGCGCCTGACAGTCTTCTTTTTTTGAAAAAATAGTTAAAAATTATTTAGTTAAATAAAAACCGCGATGTCAGTAAGTAGGAATTTGTATTCCTAGAATCTTCATCTATTTCAAAAACATCATATCTAATGGAATTGCAGATAGAATCAGTAAAAAAAATTTATGAGTATAGTATTTAGATATACGGAGCGCCTGACAGACTTAGTTTTCCAAATAAATATTCAAATTTTATCAGATTAAATAATAAAATTAGGTTATTTTTCGGTATCACATGGCCTTATATGACGTTTTTGATGTTGATTGCATCTATAAAGTTAAGTACGTTTCTGCATTGCTGTTGATTGTTGAATAATTCTAGAAAATTTTGCAATTTGAGTAGTTTACGCTCCCTGTTGTATCGGGGACAGTCTTGAAGTATGTGCATGACGGATATTACAAGATATACACATTTAGGCTTTTCTTTCTTGTTAAAGATGTGTTGATGGGTTAGCCCCGCGTGTCCTATTCACAGCCTAGTGAGTATGATTTGATCGCTTCTATTAAATGTTAGTATTGGGTTTGATGAAAAAAACATGAGATTTAACACGGTTAAGATAGTTCCTGTCGCTTTCCCATAATCTGTTCCAGTTATTGATAATTTTCTTGTTTAACTGTTTGTGATAATCTTCAATATTAACTATTTTTTGGGCCACTAGAAAGGATAGATTACGTACTGTAGTTTGGCATGTTCTATGGCTTCATTTCGTAAAGTGGATGATATATGGGAGCAGAGTATTTTTATTTTTCCGTTGGATGAAGTGGAACTTACTAGATACTTGGATATTTCGCTATAGATATTGTTGTTATTTATGTTATTTACAATTTTCATTGTAAAACTGTAGTTGGTGATAAGGATGATCAGTTTTTATTATGGATGAGGGAGTACTCAATCACTTGGAGTGTTAGGATGCCTAGGCTTGAACTTGGGTCATTTCGACATTGGGTAAAGTGACTGCTGCTCCTATGTATCTTCCGTTCCCAGAGATTGCTGTAAGTATATAAACGTAATTTGGATATTTTTTTCATTGATAGTAGTTCAAATTTGGTAGTTTCGTTGTTTATTTTTATGTGATCATAAGAGAGCTCGTATGTCCAATAATAATCATGGGGGGTGTTGAATTTAAGAAAATGTGAAAAAATTAAGTCTAATTCTTTTAGATATAAATTTGTTCTTACATAGAACGGTTTCTATCTTTCGTTGGATATTTCAGTGTCTTTTATTTTCATTATTAGGTGATGAACTTGGTTGTTTGTCGAGTTAGCTATTTTTGCAAGATATTTTAAGTTCAGTTTTTTTCTCCTCAAGTTGAGAGGTATCATGTAGCTTTCACTCAGAGTGCTTTTGACAGGGCTCGTTCGGAAGGCTCCAGTGTCTATTCTCATACTTGAGTTATGCAGTGGGTCTAACTTTTTTAAGACGTATTCTTTAGCGAAGTCGTAGATGATGGAACCATAGCCTATGTTAGAGTCACTTGTAGCTTTATAAGTGCTGCAGAGAATTTTTTGGTTAACACCCCAGTTTTTTGTCGAGAAAATTTTTAAAACATTCAGCCGTCAAGAACATAGGTCCTTAAAATAATCAATGTGAGGTTTCCAGGTTAGTTTTTCATCGAAGGTGAGTTCAAGAATTTTCGTTTCGTGTACTACGATGATGGGATTTTTACCAATGTTAAGAGATAATTAAAATTTTTTTTCTTACTTTTAGAGAAAACAATAACGTGCGTTTTGTTAATAGAGATTTTGAATCCTGATTTATTAGCGTAGTTGACTAAATTGTTGAAAGTATTGGAGGATGTTTTGAGCTGATTTTAGATTTTTACTTTTGATAAAGAGGATGACATCATCGGCAAAAATCGTGCTTGCGATAAATGGAGTAATGTGATCTTGAATATCGTGTAGAGCCAAGAGAAATAACGTTATACTGATAACCGAATCTTGAGGGATGCCCTTTTTCAACGTTGTACGCCTCAGAATAGTGATTACGATTCTGATCTTGATGCATCTATTATTTGAAAAATTTTTATGAAGTGAGAGGTGTTGCCTGTTATTTTGTATTTTGGCGAGTAAGTGTAGGATTCTGCGCCGCCATATAAAGTCGTAAGCTTTCTCCATATCCAGACAGATTGATATTAAATAATGTTTATTTCGAAAAGCTTCTTGGATACTTCAGCAAACGTTAGTGGAGCATTTTTCCCGGAATCCGCTTTGGGTCTTCATAAATATGTTCTGGGCTTCTAGATATATTCGTAATCTTTTATTGCTGATTTTTTCTAGTATTTTAGATAAGCAACATGTAAGGGCTATAGGTCGGTAGCTGTCTTCTCTGAATTTTTCTTTTCCTGGTTTTAAGATGGGTATTTCGGTAGTTTGTTTCCATATGTCGGGAAAGACTTTTTTGGTCTAGATTATATTATAAATGGTTAGGAGAGTGTCAAGTGGATCCGGAGGTAGTTGTTTGATGAAGATGTTGGGTATTAAGTCTGGTACTTAGATTGTATTTTTGGATAGAATAATTGTTCTTTTTAGTTTCTTAAAGGTTATTTCACTATGGAATATACATTCATTATTTGTAGGTGTAGTATCGTTGGGGTGTTGATTAGTTTTAATAGAGGTTTTGTATGCGAGAAATTCTTTATTGTTGTTTTTGTCACTGGGATTATCTGAGAAGGATTTGATCATGATATTAGCTATACTGGTGGGATCGCTTATGATTTGGTTGTTTACTTTTAAGGCTGAGATAGGCGGTTAGAAGTTGCCTTCAATGGACTTTACTTTTTGCCACATATCTTTGAAAAAGGTTTGGTTATTGATGGAGTTCCAAAATTAGCGCTTTTTACTATTTTTTATAGTAACTCTAATACTATTTATTTTATAGTTATTAAAGGCCTTTTTAGCTTCTTTTATCGCATATTCGCACTCCGAGTGCCACCATTTTTTTTATTATGGTGCTGTGTCTTCGGGATTCTTGAGTTGACAGCATCTATGATAATACCAATAAAATTGATTAATATGTCATTGCTGTTGCTGTAATTATTATCGAATTATTTGATTGGGTTATTTAGGTTACTTAAGTTGCTATTTATATTAAAAATAATGCTTATATTAATATCTTATATGCTGTCCAATCGGCTTTATGAAATTTCCATCTAGGGCTGTGTATGTTATTGGGTGTACCGGGTTGATTTATTTTGATGTTGATCGGAAAGTGATCACTACCATATAAGTCGCTTAAGACTTGCCATTCTAACCTAGGAGATGCTGAAGTCGATAGCACTGGTATTCTCTGTAGATGAGTTAAAGTGTGTTAGAGATGAGTCATTCAGAAGTACTGGGCAATCGAAGTTCATTAAGTTCATCGATAAGAGCGCCTCTCTTATCTCTTTTGTATGAGCCCCATACCTTACTGTCGCTGTTGAAGTCTCCCGTAATAATAAAGGGTCGAGGAAGTTGTTGAATCAATTTCATATCCGTTGCTTAGGTATATGCTGCTATTAATCTGTTCATTATAGCTACCCTAGCAGTTATTGCTTCTAAATTAGTATCGAGTGTAACTCTTCTATTTTCTAAATGGTTACTAACAAAGATGCTTACACCACCGCCTGCAGCTTTACAAGTCTGTGCGATCTTATTGTATGATGAGAATCCTTTAAAGGTAATAGCTTGGTTTTTTTTAAGATTCGTTTCTTTGAAGACATATGATATGGGCACTGTACTGTCTGATGCTTTCTTGCAGATATTCCTTTTATCTGAAGCCATTACAATTCCATTGAATGAGATTCGCTATTTTTATTTGAATTAATTTGTAATTAATGTGAGAGTCTTCGTCCTCAGAATTTATTAGTGTTTGCTGGGGGTGAACATATCTGTGTTGATGTATAACTTTTTTAATAGTACAGTTTATTTGTATTTAATGCTACTATTACGAAAATTCGAATAGTTGTCTTCTTGAATGAATTTTGTGAATGCTTCTAGGTCTCCGGTGTACTGTGGCACAATATCACAATATCCTGCAACATTTTCCAATAGACTTTTAAACTGCTCATAATTTAAGAGAAGACGCCTTTATTTAGATAGTCTTTAATGGCTAGCAGCTTTTTGTATAGTTTTATGTTTTTGTTTATTTATAATATTGTTCGATGGAGGAGTTAGGTTTAATGTGTGTGAACTGTGGGCAACCTCAAGATCGTTTTTTTTCTTTTTAGGTGCTTGTTTCAGTAGTAGCGTGTTTATTATGTTCGAGAGTGTAGTAGTAGTCGTAGTAGTGTCTTTTTCGAAGTTGTTTGAACTGATCTAGGAGTATGTGGGTTTAACTTCATTTGGTATTGCTTATTGTGGAAGCATTTGCATAGTTATGTTCAGTGTTGACTTACTAAATTCTTTGGGACAAGATTCTTTGATAATTATAGGTTGAATTTCTATAATTTCCTCTGGTGTTGTAGGAATACTGATAGAGTTGTTTAATTAAGTGAAATTTTGATTTTTGATACTTGCGTTACGACAGATTTAGAAATGTTCCCCGCTTTTTTACATATGAAACAAGCAGCTGAGTCAGTAGACAGGTAGGTAGATTAGTAAGTAGTGTTGTCATGCGTAATTGGTAATAATTCGGGTGATATTTTTTCGTCTTTTTCTTTAATGAAGAACTGACGACGGAAAAACATCATATGCGACCAGCCTGGCTTGCACACATCTCACTAATATTTGAGATAATGGCGATACCCTTTCCTTTTAATGTTTCTAAAATGATATCATTTGGCATACCCGGTTATATGTTAGAAGTTACCATTCTTTTATTGTTATTTACCAGGGTTCTTATGGCTAATAAATGATCTTTGATTTTTACTTTTTTATTCTTCAGAGAATCAACATGGGTTTTATTTCTAAAATATACATATACTCGGTTACCATAGATTTTGGAAATGTATTTGGCATTGTTTAAATCGATTAGTTGTTCTAGTCCATCAAGGTAGTTATCGGTGGACAAACATTTGATCGAATCCATGATGATTGCGTGTTCTTTTTTGGGAGTCTTGTTTTGAGCTGCAACTTTGAAGTAGGTGATTGCAATTTTGCATAATGTCACTGTGAGGACCTCCACTTGTGGAAGCCATCTTGTTGGTTGTTGATATCGTTGCGGTCCAGCCGCCTCGATGTTGCACTACTTAATTGTTAATTACACAGGAACTGTATACTGAACACAGGTAGACACTGTATGGTAGACATCAAATAAACACGTCTGCTCTCTTCGAGTACTCGATATGAACTCAACGTTACTTTTATTATCTATGTTTTTTGTGAGAAATACTTTATTTTGTTTTATTCTAAAATACTCACTAACAAACCGAGATGTATTGAAGCAGTTGCATACGTGAAAATGAAATCAACATTTGAATTATGTGACAAATAGTGCTAGCCTAGTTTGCACGCCGTTCATAGGTAGCGCAGCGCCGAATCTCCTAGAGGAAAATGAGGTGAACCGCGGGTATTTTCTAAGTAGAATAAAGGAGTCATAAGTATTTTTAAGGAGATTTTTGTGTTACTCGCTAGTCAGCGATACACTATATAAAAATATTACACAATAAAGTTAGTTTGGATAAAATTAGTTTGTGTAAATTAACCAAATAAATTGATATGACATTTTTACTACAAATGTTAATATTAACTCTAGATAAAAAAAATATACACGTCAATTGAACAGAGTAGCTTTCAGTAGGTTACTGAAGCAACGCATGCGCATATAGCTTTACGCATCGGATATTTGTATATTTCTTTGTTTTGAATGGAAGGTGAGACCTCACCCTAGAACTATCTCTGTTTTTTATTCAATTATCGACACTTTCTGAGAAGATATACCACTATATTTGGTGACTTTTGTCATCTCTCCCATAATTCTCGTGTAAAAATATAGATTTTCAAAGCCATTTTTCTTATGATTTTGATCGGCAATGTTACCGGAAAAATCGCTGGGAGTGTCAAGTTACATACAAAGATCAATTAACATTAGTTTACAGATAGTTTCGACACATTATATAACGTAAGAACCTCCTTAAGGTGGTCCTATACCTACTGATCCTGGGGCCAGTATTTGAAAAATATTTAAAAATATTGTTAAACTGTGTATAGATAATTCTAAAATTGGATGTTCTAAAATTTAAAAATAATTTGAATAAGTATTTATTTAATCACAATAACAACTTTTTTCTTCTTAAATTTGAGCTTTTATGATTTTGAGCATCAACGAAATACGTAAGTCGATTATTTAGTTCATGTGAATTTTTAAATAAAAACAGGCTGGGGCTGGCAGCTGAAGAAGAGGAAGTACACTACCTTCACTATAGAAGGAAGAAAGATTATTACAACGGACACTATGAAATATCTTGGGGTTACCCGAGATTCGCGACTGCAATTTGAGCAACATCTGTTCAGGGCAGACCTGAAGGTATCAAAAGTGGCCAGAGCGCTTACGGCATCATGCGAACTATAGTAGTAACCTAAAGCGCGTTGGAATGCAGAATGTCTGTGAAACATGTGAAGTACACACGGTTTGGATACCCAAGATTTAAAAAAGAAAAGGAGCGGTATCGGACTGTATGGGATGGACTGCTATCCCCTGATACCATAGAAAGATTGCTACTCGGTAAGATGGATGGATCACAGGGACTGCTCTAGCTACAGCCATCATAAAAAGGCTAAACTCCACCAGAAGAGAACAAGAGAGAAGAGAAACCAGAAATAGAAGAAGCCGCTAAGGCTACGACTGTCCTCCGCGAAGTGAAGCCTATCGGCGATTTTACGGAAGTAATTACAGTCAAGAGGAGGCTCTGTTAATGAAAATCGGTAAGGAGGTTTTAATGGAAATGGTCGAGTCCTATATAACATCTGTACCAACTGTAAAATCAACTTAGCAGAAAATGGAACCTTATGTGAAAACTGCTTTTCTATATTTCATCCGTCACATATTGGAAGGTTTATCAGAAGTTTGTACAGTTTCAACCTTTCAATCGAATTCAACCCCATGATTTTTCAGGACTATCAAATGAATTAAAACTGAATTTTTTGCGTTTTCAGCTTTTTTTGTTTGTTTTTGATCGAGTAGCGGACGTTATTCAATTATTTTTGTCTGTTCAGAAATTTTTGCGCCTAATTCTAAATCTATGTCAAGAATATCGATTTTCATATTAAATTCTATTAATAAGCAAATACGTAAACAGTTCTTCTTTTTCTTTTTGTCCGAATTTCCAAATTAAACAAATATGCAAGCAGTCGTCGTGTCAAAAGATGGTCACAACAGTCCCATTCAGTATACCAAGTAACCGCAAAAAAGAGTACATACTTTACAAAAAATATGGTGTACACGAAGATCTAAATAGTTTTTTTGACCCTGTGTGGTCAAGTAAAGTTGTACTTTGTCTTAGCCAAAAACTTCAATTGCCTGGATATTAGATAAGAATAAATTAACTAAATACGTATTAAATTTGTAGAAAGAATATTTTTTTTATAAAAATTTCTGTTTTAGATTTA
Source organism: Torymus tubicola (assembly GCA_035583055.1). Lineage (NCBI taxonomy): Eukaryota > Metazoa > Arthropoda > Insecta > Hymenoptera > Torymidae > Torymus > Torymus tubicola. The sequence goes on from JAWWEQ010049150.1 coordinate 12,905, forward strand.
CAGCAGTAATCATTATTAGATGACACCCAAACAATTACTGAATGAGGCTTATCGTGGAATTTGAAAATCATTCAAATGGTAAAGAGCTGCAGCTGTAGCTCTTTGTAGCTGTAGCTCAAGCTGCGATAACTCTTGTGTAGTAATTAGTTTGCATATTCATTACTTTCTATATCTAAAGCATTAGGTTTTTGATTTCTATTTATTTATTGATTTTCTTTTATAACATTGAAATAGATTTATAATTATATATATGACTGTTATTTTTCAATATTTTAATCATAGCAGCACGTTTTATCGTATCAACTGCTTTAAGATAATTTATTTTTTACAGAAATTGAACCTACTGAACAAGTCTCACAATTTTTGATTGGTACATTTAACATAGTTAACAAGTTACTATTGCCTGTACTGTTGGGCAGCTTGAGTCCGTACATGCTATAATACAGAACAATGGTAAGCCATATTTTTTTTGTAATATTATTACAGTATACTTCACAATATTAACTAAGAATAACTGTTTATATGTTTCAGGAAGTAGAAAAAATGTGGCAGTTCAGAATCTTGAATGTAGAAATTTATGGAAGGTGTATTTCTGAAAATCTAATATTTTTTGTGTTTTTTTTTCGAGATCACTTGATCAATTTTCATGAAATAAAATGCAAGTTGTTTGTTGTGTGCCTCTATTGTAGGTTGCTCTGAAATTTCAAAATGTTTTGAATAAGTATTTTTTTTATGTCTAAAACCATAAAACTTCATAAAAGAACGAATAAAAAAGTAATTTTTGTTATTAAAAAGTCCCTAATTATAAAATTTTGTAATTTCAGAGCAACCTATCATAGAGGCACATATAGAACAAACAACTTGCATTTTATTTCATGAAAATTGATCAAGCAATTTCCAAAAAAACTACGCAAAAGTATATTTTTTGAAAATACCATATTTCTAGATGAAATGGTTGGATGGTATCTTGGTTAATATTATAGAAGGTAAGTTATATTTACAGTATCTATAATACATTTTTATGTTATAATAATATTCTAAATCATTTTTTCAGCTAGTTTTGGCCACAGGGACCATTATGTATAAGACCGCCTTAATCTCAAATATCCTCTATTTCGTTAAAAAATGCCCTGGTAGAAATTTGACTATTAAAAATGGGGCACAATCTCAGTAAATAGCCAAGAGAAATGACTAATTATTGGC
>JAWWEQ010049151.1:0-14104 GCA_035583055.1 Torymus tubicola
AATAACAACGCTTGTCAAGAGGACCCAAGATTGTTTTTTGATCTTCACTCACCTCTCTTCTTCTTACTTTTTCTTTTCTTTTTTTTTATTTGTTTTATGATATCTTCTATAGAATTTTTTATTTAAATTAATTTAAAGTGTTTGTAACAAAAGCGCACAACAATGCTACTTATTGTAATAAACAATGTACTTTTATTTAAGTCCGCGCTTAAGAGGATATTCTCCTAGACCGTTAATAAATGATACTACAAACAAACAATTTCCAACACTTAATCACACCTCGAAACTGTATATTAAGACGGCTTCTTACACCGTTCTCGAACGTCGCTTCTGTACCTCTTAAAAACACGACAATATGGATGGTGTAGCCTCATCTTTAAACCACTCTAGACAAGTACTAAGTAGAGTCTATCCTCTCAATAAATCGCACACGAAGAAACTTGTCATCGGTTCGGAATACAACAGCATCAACGACGAACGTTACAAACCAGTGGTACGTTCAATATCGGATGATTTCGCTAGTATAGCTCTATGTTACGATGGTTGGCAAAATTTTCAAGAAAGTTTTCAAGATATTCTTAACTATTTTCTTGACCACGATAATAGTTTGAAGGATCAAAAAATTTACGGTAAAGGTTGGATTTAAATATTTACGGAGACCCACCAACAGAAGTCCATTAAGATAGAAGAGGTTACGAGATCAGTTTCAGATGGTTATAATAAAACACGGGTTTGCCATAGTATTATGCTTAATTTTGTAACTTTCAAATGTTTGTGCTATTACATTAAAAAATGTATCAACATACAGTTTGAATATTTGAATTCAATTGCACGAGGTGTTGGCATTTTAGCAGACGAGATATATAATGCTATCGATATATAAGCATTATTATAGATTTATTTTATCAATTTGTTTCGCCTTTACATATGTATAATGTACTTGATGTAATTATTATGTTATTATTGCAGTTCTTCCTCTTCTTTTAAAAATTTTAGAATAAGAAGCATAAAATACTAAAACACTACAATGAACTTTACCTTTCTTTTTTTATTACGTTAACAAGAACACTGCATTCGTTATATTTTATTGTTATTTTTAAATTTTATAGATGTATAAATTGTTTGATATTGAAATTATTGAATAATTAATTTTTACTTTTTTATCTTTCTCTCCTCTAACTTTCTACGTACGGTGACGTCATGTCAACATACTTTTTACCGACACAGCACTTTAGTGAGTTAAGGAAACCATTCACCTGCATCTGGAGGTCAAGGTTTTGTTTTGACGCGCTAAAGTGCTGTCATAACTACTCATAATTATTGTACATAAAGCTTACGTAAAATAAAAACAAAAATTCAATGCGCCAATAGCAGTACCACTATGATCGTCTGGAAAGATGTAAAGTTAAGAAGGTGAAGTGATTAGGTGATTCATATATTGAGTGATGGGGAAGTGGTGTGGGTGGTGGAGCTCTTGACCATTTCAAAATAACGTAAATTTTGAAGGAATTTTTGATCAAAAAGTGGTGGAGGGTGGTGGGGCAAAATTCTCAACAAGTATATAATATAGGGAAATATATAGAGGTCATTTCATGTCGACCGGGAGGGAGAAAATTTTAAAATTGCCCAAACCTGGTTCAATATGTTCGAAATAACAAAAAAACAGAGAAACAAATTTTTGGCTTAATATTTGCAAATGTTTAAAAGTTATTCAACCTCAAAATTTTGAAATTTTGATTTTTTTCATGAAAAGGTAATTTCCATATTTTTTTAACTAAAAAGACTACAATATTTTTATATAGCACATTAAATGGGAAACAGTTTACAAATTTGATAAAGAATCATTATGAATTTTTTTGAGTGGATTGTCAAAACTTTTGAACCTTTTTAGGTTCAGAGTGGAATGCCCAGACTGAAACATCTGACAGATGATTAAAGTTCTGGAAAAACTCAAAAAAACATAAATAACTGTTTGAGAATTACACAACCACACAAAAGAAATGTGGTCTGTTCTGGGAACCAGACCTATGTATTCTTATGTATTTTGACGCGCTGAATCCGAATCCGAGGTTGGTTTTGCCCAGACACCCCAAAATTTTTTAAAAATCACGAACAACCGTGAAAAATGGCGGAAAATCGTGAAAATTCACATCTAAAAATATAGGTTCTGAGCAATTTATTTTTTTGGGTGTACTACACATGGTTTTTATGTATACTGACGTGCTAAAACCGAATCCGGGGTTTATTTTGCACGTACTAAGTATGAAAAATTGGTGAAAAACTGTGAAAACACGAAAAAAATTACGGAAAATCATGAAAATTCGCATTAAAGAGCATAGGTTAAAGCAAAATATTTTTTAATAAGTGTGTATTATACATGATCTTTGTGTATTTTGACTCGCTGAATCCGAATCCAGGGTTTATTTTACCTCTACGCCCTTTAATCTTTGAAAAAATGGTGGAAAACCGTGAACAATCGAGAAAACACATTTCTTTGTGAGTGTCTCATGTATGATTTATGTTAATTTTAGGCGTCTAATATGAGATCTGGTGAGTAGTTGACTTTTATATCCTCACAACTTTGAAAAAATGTCTAAAAATCTTGTAAAATCGTTTAAAAATAACATTATACGGTGATAAAGGAAAATAAAAATAAATCGTGTCATTGAAGTAATTCTTTCTCTTTTCTAAATACGATTTTTGTTTTTTTTTTCTTTTTCTTTTCTTTTTATTATACTTACTATGTCAATTCGGTTTGCTCTACTCCTTTAGTCTCTTGCAACGAACTCTTTTTCCTTCAAATGACCTGTGCAACAAATTCCTTTTTCTCTTTTTGCTCTTACTCACATTGTCTCTTTTAAGCATCCAACAAAAGTCTGCCATCATGTTAACGTCCAATTTTCCTTGGTACCGATTCTCCATTACACTTATATCCTCCAAGATTAGAAGGGAAGTCGTCAAGATGAGAATGTAAGAAATGCATTTTATAGCTAATCAAGCAACCCAAATTTTTAAATATTTTCAACATTTCTTCGACAAGTTCCTTATAGTTCTCACTCTTTTTATTTCCTAAGAAGTTCTCACATACAGATTTGAAACTTTGCCAGGCACCTTTCTCATTGACAGTCATTTTTGTTATAAAATTTTTGTCTCTAAATAGAGCACGATTTTGGGGACCATCAAAAATACCTTCTTTTAATTTAGCGTCACTTATTGCGGGAAACTTTTCTTCTAAATACTAGAAACAATAACCATCTTTATTGAGCTATTACATACTGTTTCATAAGACCAAGTTTGAAACAATCACCATCTTTATTGAGAGCTATTACATACTGTTTCACAAGACCAAGTTTGATATGAAGTGGAGGAAGCAGATACTTTGATGGATCAACCAATGGTAGGCGTATAATGTTCTTCGACCCAGGTTGACCCTAGTGACTCTGCCTGTCTCTGCCATCCCACAAACATAAGAAGCAGAGATTTTCAGTAAAACCGGATTGTTGTTCTAATATCATGGTTGCAATTTGAAGATTGCCACAAACTTTCCATTGATGTTCAGCGTACTACTTTTTGCAATACTATCTCCAAATTTTCATAAGTTTCCTTCAGTTTAGTCGAGTGAGCTATAGGAATAGATGCAAACTTATTTCCGTTGTGAAGTAAAACAGCTTTGAGACTTCGTTTTGATGAATCTATAAAAAGTCTCCAGTCCTCGACTTTATATGAGTTCAGTTTTAGCTCATTCACTAACCCCTTCACATTTGTACAGAATACTAAAGAGTTTTCTGTATCGTTTGATGATTGAAGGTTTGAGGCGCTTTTATTTCTCCATCTGGCAAGTATTCATCTTCAGAGCTTCCTTCACTCTCGGAAGTTTCTTCCTTAAACAATTCCTCAACTTTCATTTCCTCTGCTACCCCTGAATTGTCTATTTCCATGCATTCGAATGTCCCAGTTTCATCCTCGACTACTATTTTTTCAGGCTTTTTCACGGAAGAAACGTCTGCATACAAAATTCTAGATTTATTAGTCATGTTAAAACCAGTAGTGTTAGTCATACAGAAGTAGCAGTCTTTTTGGCTTGTTGGAGCAGACTATTTCATTGGTTTTGTAAATTTTAAGTTTTGTTGTTGTTTATCTTTTTGCCATCAAAATACATAAGAATACATAGGTCTGGGTCCCAGAACAGACTACTTTTTTTGTGTGTGCGGGTGTTATCAATAATTTGAATTTCCCGCTATTGTGCGATTAAAGAACAACTCAGCAGGTGGTTGCAAGACAACAGCACTCATCAGCTGCTCTCTACGGAGTAGCTGACTCGCTACTGATTAGCCGAGTATTGCAAAAACTCATTCTGTCTCTCTCACTTTTACACATGTAAATGAGAGAGATACTAATTTGACTTACGCCTCGATTACACGTTCAAAACGAAGAAGATGGATGTGCTTCCTCACTCACTCTTCGTCAGTGCAGCGTGCTTGCCATGCGGCCGCTTGTAGTTCTCACACGGCATACTCTCTCGCTCAGAAACCTCTCTGGGTAACGGTCGACCACGTGGAAAACTCAGTGCGCACTCTTGATTATTCATAAGTCGGATAAACTCAAGTTTGGTTCTGTCACTCTCAAGATGGACATTTCATAGGGCAGAGTCCTACACGGCAACTTATCAATCGTCGTACGGCAGTATTCCTCATACGAGTTCACAGAGTGCTTGCCACGAGGTACTTGGACTGCTCATCACATGGCATCTCTCACCGGCTCGCTGCATCTAGATAGCCATGAGGCTTCTCTCATCTGCTGCTTTGGATCCTTGGCTACTCTCATCTCTGGCACAACTCAGCATTGAACGTCTGTATTATCATCATCGTGAACAAGGGCAATTTTCACTGGATCTACTCATTACTGGATATACTCATCTTGGTTCTCATCTTTGGTTCTACTCATCACGTCACAGACATCCTCTACATTCATCGTTGGAGAAACTTTCTGTTGCAGCATATGGCAGCGCACGTACAAGGTAACCTCAATCACACGGCTACAACTCAACACATGTGCACATACGGGATTTGACTCATGCTAATATTAGAGAACAATTATTCACACACGAATGTGATCAATAAAATCTATTCGTGCTAACTCATAACACACAATCAAATCAATAACATTTGATTCTGATTGTTACATTAGCAGAATCATTCTCCTTGATCAACGTGATTATGCACATTTGAAGACAAACTGGCTGAGTCACTCATTGAAACTTTATTGTAACGTCAAAACTCAATTCGACAAACTCTTACACACACACACTAATAATTGTAAAACTTAAACACTCAACCAAACTATGTAACAATTTTGAAAGCGACTTTTATGCAACTAAGCTACATAATTTAATTATCCATTGACAGTCATGTAAATATGAAATAGTAATTAAGATTTTATAAACAATTTACAATATATTTCATCGTTTAATTTATACAAATGTTGTTCATATTTATTTCTAACACCCACAGCATGTTACTTATGTATAATTTACGGCATTTTCAACAACTGTTACGTGCTAGGAGAGACTCAGGGTTCCGGAACACCAATTTTCTTCAAACTCACAGAGGTTATAGGAAATATCACACCATGAACCTCTGTAGATATATAGACTGTAACGTGGCAGAATTTTGCCTCGTTACCTTTTGCGCTAGGAGAGCGGATTTGTGATATGAAATCCCCTCTATTTGGCAGCCAAGAGGAATCTACCTTTAAGCCTAAAATTTTTTTTTTCGAATCGTGCTTTTTATGGTTTTCGACGGCGAGAATTTATTGACAGTGTTAGTAAGATTTAGGATTATACAAAAAAAAAACTTTGGTCGTTGAGTAACTCTGCCGTCGAGAAACTTCACCAATCTTGCCGAAGAAATCGTGATACAAGAAGCCATTAAATTTAAAGTAGTTAATTTTTTTTGTGAACTTTTAAAATTTTCTGTTTAACGCTTTAAGTGAATAAAAATTTGCAAAGATATTATCTCTATAAATTAGCCGTCGCTAAGTTTTTTGACGTAATAATTTTTTTTTGTTCAACATTTTGTTCACTAATAGTTGCGATGCCGGTTGTGGCGTGTATAGGGTATATCGGGATATCGTTTCTTTCTGCGCAGCGTACAATAATCTTGCAGAAATAATGGCAACGGAAGGCAGTGAAGCAATTGTTGAATGGGTAGATGGTCTCGACAAGCAGGATTTAAACGCCGCGTTAAGATATTTAGCCATAAATGAGGAAGGATCGGTTGCTGAACACCGATATAGATTAGTGAGGTTTCAGCTCAGGCGACAGCTTAATGCGAACTTGTCCTGAACCGTGAGCGACTCCGCACCCTTGCCTGGGTCTTCTTCCGCTGCCGACTTAGTAACCTCGCAATCCGTACCTGCACGTGGAACTGTGCCTATCACAGTGGGTAGTTTGTCGTTCTCGTCGATTTCCTCGCAGCTCTCGCTTTCCATTTGCACGCAGGTAACCTATAGCGGAGCCCTGCAAGCGAATATACCTACGACAACTACGTCGGCGACCGTCCCTACAGTTAGTGAAGCTCGGTATACATCTGTTTTTAATAATCGGCCGGGTGTTCGTAGTACTTCTCTCATGTCGGGAGATATTTCATTATTGCGAGCAGATACCTTTGCGATGCGAACGCCGATGCAGGCTGGATACATGCCACCTTATTCGGAGCTTTTTTCTTTCATAGGACATCACTCCTTGAGAAATACGGCCAGGGCCGCGAATTCTACGATAAGGGACGAAATGCAACGGATGGTTAGTTTACCGATAGGAATTTCGACGATTAATTTAAGCCAGGGCCCGTTAGGAAGAAGGTTGCCTTCCTTGCCGAACGTCCCCCTTGACGAAGCTTCTACGCGAGGGCTACCGACTTTGCCTTAGGTGCCTGTAAACTACGGCCCCCAGTACGAAACCTTGGCACGTAACAATAATATGGAGTTAAATTCCCCTCGTTTTTCTTCCACGACGCTTCATGTAGGCGAAATAGTTCGAAAATGGAAGTTATAATTTAGTGGCAGGCGCGATCACAGTGCGGAAGAATTTCTGCTACGCGTTAATGAGTGTAGATCAGGTACTAGATTGACGGAATTAGATCTTCTCGACACTCTGCCTCACCTTTTGTCAGGACTTGCCTTGCAATGGTACCGCTTAGAACGACCCAAGTGGGTCGGTTGGAAAGAATTCGTGGTTACTTTCCGACGACGGTTCGGGGGGGGGGGGTGAATTTTCAGTTCGCGAAGAAGTTAGACGACGAACGCTGGGTCCCGATGAAGCAATTGACGATTATTTAGTGGGTTTGAGACATATTATGAATTATGTCTCCCCTTTTTATTCGCTTGACGAACAGTTACATTTTGCCTATACAAATTTGCACCCGAATTGCCGTTCGAAAATAGAGAGAGATCAAATTAATACTTTGGAGGAACTAGAAGCAAAAGGGGAGCAGTTAGAAGCGGCTCGATTGTTAAGCCGAGAGTATCGGCCTCCCCTTCGCCTCGAGACTCTCTATTTCTCGAACAGGCTTATAACGGGAAACGGACGGAGAGGGCGTTGGTACGGGTCACCGTCGCTCCCTTCGAACAATTAGGCCCCCAAAAATCTGTAATAGCATGTTCATGCGAGTATTGTGCTTCCACTAAGAAGTCTCCAATCGAATCGCGGTTTTTCCTGCCTATGCGGATAGGGACCGCGTCTTATTCGACGTTAGTGGATAGTGATTCCATGCATACTTATATGTGTGAGAAAACTATTTCTTCCATGTCAGTAGATGAGCAGAATCTAATTCCTTCGATCGATAGACTGGCTGATGGCTCACAGGCAACGATCCGCGGTAAAGTCCCTTTGGATATTTATATCGGATCAATTGTTCGCTCTGTAGATGCCCGTTTCATGCCTTGTTTAGCTTACGATTGTATTTTAGGGATGGATTTTCTTAAAGATTTTCAGTTCGTAATTTCTTTCGATACTGCATCTTGGTCGCTGCCGTCTGGTGAGACGGGAAAATTTACAAAGTCTGCCTCTGTACGTGCCTCATGTGCGGCCATCGCCGAGGTTTCAGACGAATAGAGACAGACAGTAGAAGATCTAGTAACTCGAGTCTTGCCTCCCCCGTCGGATCGCCCAGGTTTAACCTATCTCGCGGAACATAAAATAGATGTTCAAGGCCATCCGCCAATTAAGCAGAGATATTACTTGGTCTCTGAACCGGTGCGGCAAGAGATGTATAAAGAGGATGACGAACTTTTAGAGACAGGCCGATTTGAACCCTCTCAGAGCCCCTGGTCGAGTCCAATAGTCATGGTTACCTCCGGCAGGGGACGTCGTATGGTTATTGATTTTCGTAAAGTTAATGCTGTCGCTAAAAAGGACGCTTACTCCTTGCCGTATATTGACACTATATTAGAGAAGCTCCGTGTGCCAAATATATTTCTACAATTGATTTAAAAAGTGCGTATCATCACATTCCGATGGCTGCCGATAGTAAAGAAATTACGGCCTTCGCGGTGCCTGGTAAAGGTCTGTTTCAATGAAATGTGATGCCGTTCGGTCTCTCTAACGCCCCCGCTACTTTTTAGCGGTTGGTTGATAAGTTAATCGGCCCCGAGATGGAACCAAATGTCTTTGCTTATCTCGATGATTTAATAATAGTAACCGAGACTTTTGAGCAACATTTGGAATTCCTCGAAAAAGTTCTTCGTAAAGTTTCTGAAGCTGGCCTAGTAGTCAACAAGGATAAGGGCGAATTTTGTCGCCGATGCGTCCGCTATTTAGGATATATGGTAGATACAGAAGGTTTAAAGCCCGATCCAGAAAAGGTCCGGGCCATCCTCGAATATCCTGTTCCCAAACATCTAAAGGCGTTAAGACGGTTACACGGAATAGCGATTTGGGTAGATTAGCACGATGGGCAATGCGTTTAGCGCAATATGATATGGAAATTATCCATCGTAAAGGTACCTTGCACCAAGTGCCCGATGCCTTATCCCGCATGTTCTCGGACAATGTGGAGGAAGTAGCCGCCTTTGCTGAACTCCTCGATTCTTGGTACGAACGTAAATTAGCCCAAGTTAATAAAGAGCCGAGTAAATTCCCCGATTGGCTGATAGTTGGCGGTAAATTATTCCGTCATCGAGCCGAACCTTTTATCGCGGATACCGTAGGAGATCTACTCAGTTGGAAATTAGATTTGCCGGAAAATCTTCACGAACAAGAGTTGGAGGGCGCTCGTAACATGCCTTCGGCAGGCAACTTAGGTGTTGCAAAGTCTTTCCGTCGAAACGCTGAGAATTTCTATTGGCTGGGTTATTATGAAGATACAGCTAGGTACGTGAGAAATTGTTTAACCTGGCAAGCCAGTAAGGTCGAACAGTCTGGTCCTACCGGGTTAATGGGTCAACGGGTGATAGAACAGCCTTGGCTTGTAGCTACTGCCGATATAGTTGTTGCTCTGTCTACCTCGAAAAATAGATTTTCATATCTGTTAGTTTTCGAAGATTTATACTCTCGCTGGGTAGAGTTAGTACCTTTAAGGCGTGCGAAAGCCCAGTCGATCATAACGGCGCTAGAGGAGTGCATAATCTTTCGCTACAGTGCACCCCTAGTGTTGCATACTGATAACAGGACCGAGTTCGTAAATAAAGCCATTACAGAAAAATTACGCGAATACGGGATAAGACACTCTACCACTCCTGCCTATCATCCCCAGGCTAACCCTGTCGAGAGAGTAAATTGGGTAATAAAAACTATGATCTCGTCCTTTGTCGAGGAAAATCATCGAGAGTGGGATGTTAATTTGCCGAAATTTCGTCTGGCAATCAATTCGGCTGTACATTCTTCTACCAAAGTCTCTCCTGCTTTCTTAAATTTTGGCCGAGAGCCCCGTATGCCGAAAAATCCCATTAGTCGTGATAGCGACGTAGAAATTGTGCCTAATTCTACGACCGAATGGGAAGAACGGATGAAAAAGTTCCGTTTCCAAAAATATTGAGGAAGCGTCAATCCGTCAGGCTGGTTATTTTAATAAAAATCGACACGAGCGCACCTTTAACTTAGGTATCGAGTTTGAAGGAAACAGCACGTATTATCGTCTGCTGCGCAAGGAGTAAGTGCCGGATTGGCGCAAAAATTCGCAGGTAATTATTGGATCGCGAAAGTATTTTCCCCAACTGTTTATATGGTCGCTAATGCCTCGGGAAGAAAAGTTGCTAAAGCTACCGTTGCTGACCTCAAACCTTATAATAGATCTTTTCCGCAGGAACATGCTGAACCTGACCTGCCTTCAGATCTACAGGCAGGAGGAGGCGGCAACTTGCGCCCGTGCGCCGAGCCCACTTCTGAAGGCAGTCTCCACGCGACGCTTGCGACCGACAGTCTTGTCGAGGGAATTGGACAGTGACGACGCATCGACGGAGAGTTCCGAGAGAGCAGTCAGTCCCCCTCCTGCCGGAGATCAGCTCCCGGCGGTTGTCGCCCGTGCCTCCGACGGCGAATGTGCCTCAGGCGCCGCCGGCTCCGAGGTCACCGCCCCTCGAAGAGATCCGCTCTCTGCGCTTGTCACCCGTGCCTCCTGCGCCGATCGGGCCTCGAGCACTTCCTGCCCCAGAGGCCCAGACTTCCGCCGCGACGAAGCCAACGATGCCGACGAAGGACGTCACGAAGACAAGCGGAGACCCGCCACAGATGCCTGCGAAGGAACGGAGGCGTCGTCCGACTCCGCCGCCTGACCGTCCGCCACCATACTTTGGCGGCATCTGTTGGAATTGCTGGGTATTCGAACATAAATACCCAGATGTCCCGAGCCACGCCGACGATTTTGTCGAGGTTGCGGTTATACCGACTCCTACCAGGCTCATTTCAAAGACGTCCCGAAGAGAAAATAAAAGCCTCCCGACCTTGCGATAATTTTGATTTCTTTTTCTCTCTATGTATTAGCTTTTCTTTAGTTGCCTCTAGGGCGTAAAATTATATTTTGTTGTCTTTACGGCAATAATTTAAAATTTCTGTTACCTCTAGGGCGTAAAATTTCATTTATGTTGGCTTTAAGGCGTTAATTCACATTTTTCTTGTCTTTATGGCGTAAAATCACTTTCTTTTTGTTGGGCGTAAGATTTAAGTTTAGTTATTTTTAGTGCGTTAGGTTTAATTTGTGTTGCCGCTAAGGCGTATTATCTAATTTTGTTCGACCCTCGACCCATAGATCCGTCTCGTGGGCGTGAATAAAGCTTATTTTCTTTGTAAATCGAACATTTAGTTTTTATTTCTTTTACCTAATGTACCTTTATGAAATAACTTAATTTTGTTTCTTTTTTTTCAGCATATTATTCGAGTACTCTAAGACGTGGAGGTATGAAAGTATTCTGGCTGCCGCATTTAATACGCGATATAGTGTAAAGCAAGCCCTGTTGTTTCCATTCCACAGAAGGAAACCGCCATGCCTTCGTTAACGGGGGGTGTTGTAACGTGGCGGAATTTTGCCACGTTACCTTTCGCGCTAGGAGAGCGGATTTGTGATATGAAATCCCCTCTATTTGGCAGCCAGGAGGAGAATCCTTCACCTAAGCGTTCAGGGTCACTCGTTTTCTCTTTTATTTTCTCGACGTACTAGTTTTCAGCTGGATTCCTTTCCGCCAGCCCTTGTCGTCCGCCGTCTCATCGTCGGCCGCCTCGTCCTCGCCATAACACAGCTTCCAACATCAGCTGAAGATCATCGCCTCCAACTAGGACCCTTTTGCCGAAGCTACGTATTATTTTATTTTTGTTGCCTTAGCGAGTTAATTCATTTTAGAAACTTCGCTTTTATTTAATCTCTCTTCTTCTCTAATTGGTATTAATTAAACGTGCCTTGAAGATGCTCTTGCATCTCGGATTGCACCAAATACCTGGTTGAGCATTTCTTAGAATTCTTAAATATATTTCTCCGACTCGAAATATTATGGAAAATTCCATTTCGACAGGAACCAAAGAATTCGCTTCGACTCATCATAGAAGAGAGAGACAGCAAGACAACAAATACGGCCTCCGACATGTCCTTTCGGCTAAGGTGATCTATTACATCCAATCAGCGAAAAGTACGTCTACAGCGAGCAAGGCATCGGCGAGCGAGACGACGCCGAGCTCGACGATTCTTCTCCTGGCCACCGTCGCGGAAGGACGTGGAAGAGACGTGCAGTAACGTCATCCGCGCCGCGTACCTTGATTTTGCTGAGTAGGAAGAAGATTCCGCGAGTGCCTCTACCTCGTTGTTATATAGGAAAAATTAGAGAGTTAATTGTAATAAATATATTTAAGCCAAATTAATTAGTTGCCGCGAACCGCAGGACGACGTTTTTTGCCTCTGGGGGGTGTCCAGTTCTAAAACGGAACTGGTAAGGCTTGCGCAATTTGTAAAGCATTTAAAGCTAACGATATATGTGCCTGAAGAAGCCTATTAGTTCTACGCCCGGATGCCTTCATCCCTGTGCGTTATCCTAAGTTCAATTTCTACATTTTCGCTATTACTTTGTCACGCGTATTGTTTGATATAATTTTGATTTGTACACGAGTGACCCGCGCAATTATTAACGTTCATGTAAAGGTGAATTAGAATCAATAACTTAGAAATTTACTTGTAACCAACTAAATGTAAAATCCGAAGATTTTAATACATTATTTCGTAGTATTGTCGATATTGAATGATCCTTGCCTTCGCAAGGATCGATTGGTGATAGTTAATAATAATTAGAAAATCTACAACCCGTTCATTACTTGTATACTCATTGCCTACATTTGAGGCCTATTTTTATAACGTAAATTTAGTTATTAAACATTTCTAGTTTAAGCATTTAATATACACAATTTCTATTGTTTTCATTTCTATGTGTTACATGAAAATTATATAAATGTGTTTTGTTTTGTCTTTGTGTTTGTATGAACGAGAGAAGAAATACTCCTGCCGTCTGAACTCGCTCCTCTGCTACTGAGCTGCCGAGCAAATGGTATTAAAATTATAAGTCGGTTGTTTACTTTGGTAAATTCGCATGGTGAGAGGCACTGCTCACTGAACTATAATTTATTTAATAAATTCTTACAGTGCCTGGCGCCCACGAAATCGCTTATGCCTTCAGCTTTGCGATTTGTACATAAAATATTTGTTACTGCCGACTATCAATTAGTCGCGCTATTCATTTGCCTCTTTTTGGCTATTTATTTCATTTTAAAACACCGAGTATAATTGGGAGATCCTGACGAAATCCCACCAAGTCAGAACTCACCCCGTTATAAGACTCTGATGCCTTTCCAGAAAAAAGTTGCAGCTATTTCAATTTTTGAAACTATGTCCGTAGTGCACATTTTTTCCGTGGTTTGCTGCTTTTTTGCTGTTTGACGACATATTATCTTTTTGACAAGCCTAGAGTTTGGAAAGAAATTTAGGCGATTAATGAAATGGTTAGACGAAGCCAATCTTACGATTGAACCAAGTAAATGCTAGTTTGTACAAAGAGAGGCTAGATTTGTGAAAAATTTTTTAAAAATAGCGTACCCGCTCTCTAAAATATTAAGAGAGAAAGACATTAAGGAAAAAGAGCCGTGCATATGGGGAGAGGAGTAGCAGCAGGCGTTGAGAAGTTACGAGAGGTATTCTGTAGTGAACGAGTTTTAAGAGCACCTGTCTTATCAAAATAATTCATTGTCACGACTGACGCAAGTGACGCCACCCTAGGAGCAATACTAGGACAGGGCGAGTTGGGTAACGACGATGCACGTATTTACACTTTTAGATGTATATATATATATTACAATTGAGCACATGGCAAAAGTTGAGTTTTCACCAAAAATAGCAAAAAATAACAATTTTTGATGTGCAATAACTTTTGTAATTATTGAAATATTGTTCTAAAAATCTAGGAAAATGTTTTTTTCATAAAAAACTAAGTCTACAAATTTCGAGCAATTCTAATAGTTTTCAAATTCAATATATTTAAGATTATTAATGTCATTATAATAGAAAATAAAAAACAGTTTTACATTTTTCTCTAACGATTTTGTAAAACTCTAGAAATAATCACATTAAGAACCATGTGT
>JAWWEQ010049152.1:2032-14104 GCA_035583055.1 Torymus tubicola
CCCCCCCCCCCCCCCCCCCCCCCCCCCCCCCCCCCCCCCCCCCCCCCCCCAGAAACTGCGCCTTCGTCTTCGGATAGGGGTAATCTGATAGTCAAAGTACTACCCGACCACTAACATAATTACATCCGCTTCAAAAACCACATCAGCATGCAAAATATAGAGGAAGTAGTTTCAAAAGCGCCTACAAATATTGAGCTCCCTAGCTCCTCCTTAGTGAATACACAGCAGGACGTGGTTCCTACGAACCGCGACACTACCAGCATAGATAAAAGTGGGAACAGCACCCCACAGGACGTGGGCCAAAAGGCCCACGATACTGAAGGGACTGTGACCAAGAAAAAGAAAAAGAGTAAAGGAAAGAAACCCTGCGGGGCGGAGAGACAGAGGAGGCTGTTGGCCAATCGGAAGGGAGATAGTGAATCGCTGATCCCTGCCACAGGCTCAACAGCTCTCAGTGGATCTACCCCTGGCGAAAAAAGCCTCTCTGGAAAGGGGCTGATCGGGATCAGCAGTTCTGGTGGGTCGGGGGACGGTGTCAAGCTGACCCCTGCCAAAAGGAACGGCGACTCGGGCAACTCTACCTCAAGAGAGATCAAGAAAAGATCAACTGAGGCGGGGCGCCCGACTTATAGTGAATCGGTCGCCACTCCCCTTAGGATAGCGGTTATTCCGCAATCCTACCCGGAGGACCGCCTCAGCGAAGAACAAGGCAAGCTGGTGCTAGCGTCCTTGGAAAACGCCATGGACGAGGGACCAGAAGACAGCTACTTCCCGTTCTTCTAGAACAACTGGTTCTGGAGGGGAGCACGTGTGTTCCACTACAGAACGCAGGAGGACGCGAAGTGACTAAAGGGCAAAGTAGGAGGCTGTGCACCCTGGGCGGGTGCTAGCCTCATGGCAATAGAGATGGGGGACCTCCCAAAGCTGACCAGGGTCACAATATTTGTCCCTAGCAAGCACGACGCGGGGACTGTCCTGAAAAGGCTGTACCGGCAGAACCCAGGACTGAAGGTGGATACGTGGCAGGTCAAGGGCTCCAGGGAGGTCCCCGCAAAGAATAGCGATTTAGGAGTAGAAACGGCGGTGCATTGACTTCCTACCATACTGTGGTGGCTTCAGGGCGCACTGCCTAGTATGGAAGGACAAAGAAGAAGCAAAGGACGGGGGTACCACCGACAACATGGAAGTGGACACCCCTGCCTACGACAAGGAAGAAAGGCAGGACAGCGACGGCGGGCCTTCCGATAACAAAGAAAGGCCCACGGCCCCCAAGAGAGATAACCTAACGGATCTGTGACAAGATGGCAGCTCCTAAGGTAATCTTTACGCAAATAAACTTGCATCACTGCAAAAGCGCCTCGGCGGTACTAGCCAGACGCATGGCAAGGATCCACACATGCATATCGCTCGTCCAAGAGCCTTAGCTATATAATACAAAGATTACTGGCCTGAAAGGTTGCGGTCAGCTGATATGCGGGAGGGTGGACGAGTCTAGGACCTGCCTCTTGGTTAAGGGCCTAAGAGTGGAAGCCATACCCAAGTACTGCTTACGCGACCTAGTGACGGCTAAGTTTTGGTACAAAGATGAGAAAGGCAGCACGCGGGAAGTGGTAGTCGCATCAGCCTTCTTCCCCTATGAATTGAACCTCTGCCCTCTGGCGGAGGTCATAGAACTAATTAAATTCTGTGAGGATAAGGGGTGGGATCTGTTGTTGAGGTGCGATGCTAACGCACACTATCTGGCATGGGGCAGCTCGGACACGAACAACAGGGGGGAGAAGCTCCTACAGTTCCTCTCCACCACCAACCTTGACTTCCTGAATAGAGCTTGTAAGCCTACTTTCCAAAACAGCAATAGAGAGGAGGTCATTGACATCACCTTGGCTACGAAAAACATTGGGAATGCGATTACGGGCTGGAGGGTCTCGGACGAGATCTGTATGTCGGATCACAATCACATAGTTTTCGAAATCAAGGGTCGCAGCTCACAATCTAGACTCTACAGAAACCCGAGGAAGACAGACTGGGCCACCTATGTTGAAGAACTGGGGGCAAAGCTCAAGTCTTTTCCGCGTAGATACAGCAATCAGATGGAACTCGATCACTGCGGCGAGGTTCTAAAGAACATCATCGTTAGTGCTTTCGAAAACAACTGCAGGTTACGCACGAAGCCAGTGTAAAAGGGAGTACCTTGGTGGAATCTCACACTGGAGTCATTGAAGAAAAAGACCAGAAGACTTTATAATAGGTCTAAGAAAACGAGCAATTCAGCCGATAGAGAATCTTTTAGAGAAGCTCAAAGAAAGCACAAAAAGGAAATCGAAAGAGCCAAAAGCAACGGCTGGAAGAATTTTCGTGAGAGCATGAGCAGTGTCTCCGATATAGCAAGATTGCTCAAACTACTGAGACAACCAAAAACGCAAGGGCCAAATCTACTAAAACTTGGCACGGGGAAATGGGCGGAAGATGAGAGGTCGGCGCTGGACTGCCTCTTGGACACGCACTTTCTCCAGCACGACACAGTCGCATTGGAACAGCATGAACTAAGGGCCAGCGGTGCAGATTGGGAGCTAGCGCGACGAATCTGCGCCGAGGACCGAGTAAGATGGGCGGTGAGTACTTTCGACCCCTTCAAGGCACCGGGAACAGATGGTATCTTCCCAGCGCTGCTACAGAAGGGGCTCGACCTACTCGTCCCCATCTTAGTAAAACTTTTTCGAGCTTCGCTAGCGTTTGGGTACATACCCGAATGTTGTCAAGTGGCCAAAGAGGTATTCATGCCTAAACCCAGCATCGTACGGCACTCAAAGCCGAAAGACTACAGACCCATCAGTCTGACATCCTTTGTCCTCAAGATAATGGAGAGACTGGTGGATAGATACATTAGAGAAGAGCCGCTAGCCGCTCATCCCCTGCACGATAGACAGCACGCATATCAGATAGGTAAATCGGTTGATACCGCTCTGGCTGAGGCGGTGGCTTAAAAAGGAGATAAAGAACACAGGACTGGTGCTGGCTAGCTAGTCTACTTGACGTAGACGGTGCCTTTAACCACACCACTAAAGAAAGCATTCTGAAGGGCGCCGAGGACCATCTCGTACCCAACACAGTTACCAGATGGCTTTGTCGCATGCTTAGCTGCAGAAGACTGAAGGCCCACTGGAGCTCGCACTCAGAAGAAAGAAAAGTAGGAAAGGGCTATCCACAAGGAGGAGGCCTGTCTGGCTGTCAGTGTATCCGGATAAAGTTAACTTGATATTGTTCACTACCAGACACAAGGCCAAACCTATCGAGGGAGTGCATCTGGACGGCAAACCCCTGAGACTGGTTAATGAAGCTAAGTATCTAGGAGCGACGTTAGATCCAAAACTTAACTGGGGAAAACACATAAAGCACATATGCGAGAAAGCTATCAATACCTTCTGGGCCTGCATAATCACCATAATCTGACTACACTGATTATCAATAAAATTACCAATAAAAAAAACATTATGTACTATTAGTATAACTATTTCTGGACAGTCTGACAAAAATAGAGGTCCTTTGATACTTTTAGTCCTGAAATATAGAATCCTTCCTAGAAAAAAAGTTTGGCGTAACTTTTTTTTAGACTACTTGATGGATTTTCATGGGGTCGAGTGTAAATTATTTGTAATACACGTAGCTATGGTGCGAAGCTCTGGGTTTTTTAAAGTTTGATTAAGTATGTTTTTCATACAAAAAAAACTATTATTTTGTTTTTAATTTTTATAATTTACATTGTTTTTTGCATAAAAAAATACTTAATCAAAAATTTTTAAAATCCAGAGATTCGTGCCATAGGTGGATGGATTACAAGTAAATTGCACTGTACCCCGTGAAAATTCATCAAGTAGTCTAAAAGAAAAGTTACCCCAAAGTTCAAAATCTCATATCTTGAAAAATGAGCCTTGAAAGCCAGATCTCTCATGTCTTCATTAGTTAATATTGTAAATGATTTTCTATTCATTTTATAAGAAAAGATGTGGCTTACCATTGTTCTGTATCAGCACGTACGGACTGAAGCTGTCAAACAGTACAGGCAGTACTAACAAGTTAAACATCTTAAATACATCAATGTAACTTCTGAATCTAACAATAATTACTGGAAATATAAAAAAGAAATTTCCACAAAGTATCTATGCTTTATAGAAATTTAATATTTACTCAGTTAATTTATACTTATCTAATATATATCCAGTTGGTTGCAATTTTGGGCGAACACAAGGTACAACTTGGCTGAATGTGTATGTCAATGAAACTAACCCCAAACATGACACATCCAAAATAAAAACAAGTGGGCGCACAGACCAGCCGACGCTGACAGTTGACGCTGCGAGGCAGCGATCACAGCGCATGTTCGTGGCGCCTTGCAGCGGCGTCTTTCACACTTTTTACCAACTGGGCGCGCGATTTGAGTTCACGAATCTTATTTAAAATTTTTGTATGTGTTTAGATTACGTATATATGTATAAAATATATAACATTAAATCAGTAACGTATTTTCTTAGTTTGATATCTTATCGAAACGCTTTTTTCGTAGTATTTTATTATTAAAAAATTAAATAAAAATTATTTTTATAAATTTTAAATTAACATTTTAAAATATTAAGTTTTTTTCTTTAACCGTAAAATTGGTTGTAAAAAATTGGTTCTTGAAGTGGCTTACGTTTGCGTCATAAGACCCAAATTGGTAGAAACTGGTGACACGTTCCTATAGAAGTTTACTGACATCTTTGTTTATACCTTCGGTAATTTTTCAAATATGTTACTCAAACTTTTTTACAAGTTTAGAATGATATATAGAATCGAAAAATCAAATAAAAAAAATTTTGATTTTTTCCAAATTTATAGATGTAAGACCGCCTTAAGGCAGTTTTATACCTAATAGCCCCTGAAGCCATAAATACCTGAAAAAATGATTTAAAATATTATTATACAATAAAGATATATAAATACTATAAATATGGCTCATTTTCTATAATATAATCAAAGATACAGACCATCCAACTGTTCTATCCAGAAATATGGTGATTTTGAAAAATATGCTTCTGCGAAGTTTTTCTTGGAGACCGCTTGATGAATTCTGATGAAATAAAGTGGAAGTTACTTGTTATATACTCCTCTATGGTAGGTTGCACTGAAATTTTCAAATTTTGTTATTGAATATTTTTTTAATCACAAAAACCACTTTTTTATTCGTATTTTTTTTAATTTTTATGGTTTTTCTGATTAAAAAAATACTTAATCAAAAAATTTCAAAATTTCAGAGCAACCTACCACAGAGGGGCATATAAGAAGTAACTTCCACTTTATTTCATCAAAATCCATCAAGCGGTCTCCAAAAAAAAACAACGCAGAAGTGCAAAACATCAAAGTTTCAGAAAAGAGCCTTGAAAGAAATATTTCATAAATTTTAACATTCAAGCTATTTCTGAGCTGCTAAATTCTCTATATTTCCTGAAACATATGAACACTTATTTTTATTCAATACTGTGAAGTAAACTGTAATAATATTAGAATAAAAGATATGACTTTCCATTGTTTTGTATTAGCACGTACGGATCCTCAAGCTATCAAACAGTGCAGGCAGTAATAACTTTTAATCAAAAACTGAGAAACTAGTTCAATTCGTTCAATATCTGTAAAGAATAAATTATGTTAAATCAGTTGACACAATCAGGCATGCTGCTATGATAAAAATTTTGAAAAATCACATGAAACATATATTTATATACAGAGGAAATAGTAATTAAAAAATCTATTTCAATATTATAAAACAAAATCAAGAAAGAAATAGGAATTAAAAACCTAATGCATGGGATATATAAAACAATGTTTTGGGTAATCAAGAAAAATCTAATAATGCTGTTTATTTATGAAAGAACACTAAACTGAGACGAAAGTATAATGAATATCCAAACTTACTATTCAAGAGCTATCGCAGCTTAACACAGACAGCAACAGCTCTTTACCACATCCATGATTTTCAAATCCCATGGTGAGCCTCATTCAATAATTGTCTGCTGAACAGCCTAAACTGAGCAGCCGACACTGACAGTTGACTTCTCAGTTCTCAAGCAGCGATCATGGCGCATGGCAATGTTTCGTGGCGCCTTGAAAGCTAAAGCGGGGTTTCTCACTCTTTTTTACCAGCTGAGCGTGCAATTTGAGTTCGTGAATTGCATTTAAAATTTTTGTATGTGTTTAGATTATGTATGCATGTATAAAATATATAAACATTAAATTAGTTAAAGTATTTTCTCAATTTAATGTGTAGCCGTAGTGCTATTTTTCGTAATATTTTTTCGTTAGAAACTCAATTAAAAAATTAATAAAAATTAATTAATAAAAAAATTAACATTCCAAAATATTACTTTTTTTCTTTAAGTTTGTAACGTGCTACTAGTCAGGCAGACCTGGGTAGCAGGGTTATGCTGAAAAGGCTATAAAAAGATAAGTGTTATACATTTGACAAATAGACTTTAACATTTATAATAATATATGAAAAATAGTTAATATAGATGAAATTGATATGCTACAGAAAGATATGTTAAGCGCCAGCTGGGTCGTTCCTAGCAATCTAACTAAGCTAACCAAAAACTAAGGATATGCGATAACACTTGTCGCGGTAGAGCGGGGTAAGGGATGCAAATTCAAGCGGGTTCTATGTTTCGGTAAATGATACAAGCACGTTTCGGCAATATAAGTGCACGTTTTGAAAAGATACTATCTATAAAACATGTTTCGAGAATGCTTTTACCTCTAGGTGACGCCTAGATTTAGGTGCGCGAGCGCGAGAGAGAGACTCCGACGCGAGTACAAGAGGCCGTAGTCAGGTCACACTTACGAGCTCTGCGCTGGCGAGCGAGTCCAGGTGGTCTGGGAGCTTGGCGATACTCGCTAACAATCGATGTTCCCCATTGGCTCGGAGACGGTGGCATTTTCCACATACGACGAATATATTCTCTCTCTCTCTCTCGTTCTTATTTGCTGCGTAGGACGCTGGTGCGCACGGTGTTTCCCGTGTGAAAATATTATATGAGATCTCATATGAAATCGTAATTGAAATCTCATGTAGATCTCATATAGATCTCATGAGATCTCATATAAGATCGGTATACGAATTTCAAACATATGAGATCTACATGACGTCACCATCTGATCACTGTTTTGATTTCCCAAAACTTTTGTATTTAAAGTTTTTTTCTAGTGCCCCTATTTTCCGAGATATGTAGGTGTGTCCATACTTTTGGGACATCCTGTATATATATATATATATATATATTCGTCTATACGCACGCAGCGCGCACCATGGCATGGCCCTTTTTACCCTGTGTATGTGTGTGTGAGCAAGTATGTATATATATATGCGTAACTTCACGTCAACTGTTGAAGGTGATAATTTTAAAATTCCTCAAAATACGCTTTTTTTGTTCATAATTAGCCCCAAAATACCACCCCAGTGTTTTAGACCAAAATATTCAATTGTTCAAATGTTACAATCAGTTAAACATTTGAATATTTGAATTTTTTTCATAAAACATCAATTTTCATGATTTTTTTACTCAAAAAGGTGAAACTCTTTGTATAACATATCAAATAGGGAAAAGTTTGAAAATTGTGAGTAGAATTATGTAAAATTTTTATAAATGATCAGATAAACTTTGGCTTTAATAGTTAAAAATTAATACTTCACTTTATGTGAAAGACGTACTCGACAAAACTTATTTTCTGTAGTTATTTGAGAATGCCGTAAATTATATATGAGTAACATGCTGTGGGTATTAAAAATAAATGTGAACAACAATTGCATAAATTAAATTATAATTTATATATTAAGAATTGTCTATAAAATCTTAATAACTATTACATAAATTCATGGATGTTGATGGATAATTAAATTACGATTGTAGAATTATTCAACGTCGCTATAAGTTGTTACAAAGTTGTTGAGTGTATAAGTGATACAATTATTTTAGAGTGTACGAGTTTTAAAATTTGAATGTTTAGTTTAAGTTTCTCTGTGTGGGGGTGTATGAGTTTTTTCTTCTACATGTTGCGAATCGCTGATGAGATTGCTAACTATTACAATAAACAACACCATCAAATAGTATTGATTTGATGGTGATTGAGTTTTCGATGAGATACCAATATTAGATATTATTGTTCTAATCGTGACTGAGTATCCCTGATATACAGCTTAGTTATGCGTCCACTAGAGCAACGCACTTGTATATAAAATGGCCGTATGTGTGAGAGTTTACCACCTCGGACGTAGCGATTATTAATCGTCTACGCTGATGAGTTCGTCCATTCATGATACTTCCGCAAAGATGATGAACAGTTGAGAGGAGCCATAAGTTGAGCCGAGAGAATAGCCAGAGATATTGAGTGCGAGGATGCGTAGCAGCCGATGAGAGAAGCCAGAGGACAAGATGTCGGTTGAGATGCGCTGCCAGTGATGTCTATGATGAGAGAGAGAGAGAGAGTGAGAGAGAGCAACCAAGCTTGAGCTTATCCGACGTGAGAATAGCCGAAAGTGCGCACTGAGTTTTCCACGTGGTCGACCGTTACCCAGAGAGGTTTCTGAACGAGAGAGTATGCCTGGTGAGAAGTACAAGCGGCCGCATGGCGAGCACGCTGTACAGACTAAGCGAGAATGAGAGAGTGAGAGAGAGCACATCCGTCTTCTTTGTTTTGAACGTGTCACCGAGGCGTGAGTCAAATCAGTGTCTTTCCCATTTACATGCATAAAAGTGAGAGAGACAGCATGAGTTTTTGACATACTCGGCTAATAAGTGTAGCGAATCAGCTGTTCCGCAAAGAGTAGCTGATGAGTGCTGCACGTGACCGTCTGCTGAGTTTCTTTCAACCATGCAACCGCGGGAAATTCAAACCATTAATAATTCCCAAACAGTAGTATAATCCAGAAAGTATATTTAATTTATTACCTGTAATACAAAATTTTGTTTTTGATGGTTGAAAGTCACAGAAGAAAGCTATGGCTTTTTAAAGAGTGCAAAAAGGCAAAACAACACATTTTTTAGTTATTTTTTGATACATTTTATATGAATATAGTCATATCACGGCTAATATCATTTCAAATATTTTATAGATTAGTCTGTTGCTTTTTCTTCACAATATTTACTATGTAATAGAAACCTATTCCAAAAATATTCAATGTTAACTATTATGCGTGTCAAATACTTACATCATCAGTCCCATATCATCACTCATTTAACATTATTTACATTGTATAATTACATATTTATACCTATATAATTATATATTTCTGTTCTAAAAAAATCTTTTACAAACTGAACATAACATATTTAATTATTAATAGCCTATTACTTAGATTGCTACACAAAATGTTTCCAAGCGCTTCATAATTAGTTGTTTCAGCTATACAAATACTTCTAATACATACTGTATAATTATGTAAATATATATTTTTTAATTATTATTTATAAGAAGATTTATTAAAGTAAAAATAAGAAATAGGTACGGTAGTCCATAGCTTTTTTCTGTGACCTTCAATCATCAAAAACAAAATTTTGTATTAAAGGTAATAAATTAAATATACTTTGTGGACTATACTACAGAAAATAACTTTTCTCGAGTACGCCTTTTACATAAAGCGAAGTACTGATTTTCAAATATCAAAGACAAAAATTTGTTTGATCATTTGTAAAAATTTTACATAATTCTACTCACAATTTGCAAACTTTTCTCCATTTAGTGTGTTATACAAAAATTTCACCTTTTTGAGTTAAGAAATCATGAAACTTGATGTTTTTTGAAAAAAATTCAAATTTATTTATTTATTTATTTATCTATTTATTTAATTTTTTGAACAATTAAATATTTTGGTCTAAAACCTGGTGTGGTATTTGGGGCTAATTATAAACAAGAAAAACCCATTTGATCTCATAATATCTTCCTATATTATATAGGCGTAAACGTTATAGGTCAACGTAGTTCCTCTACCGTCCCCTCCACTTTTTAACGGTAAATTCGCTTAAAAATTACGTTATTTTTCAAACTGAGTCTGACCACCGTCCCTTCACCGTTCCCTCCACTTTTCCTTCCTCCACCATCCACCTACCATCCCCTCCACCGTCCCCTCCGTCATCAGACGACAGTTCAAATATTGATAGAAATCATCTGAGATCTCACGTGAGAATTTTAAGTAGGGTATATTACAAGCACATTGTTGACCACTTAGTACGCTCACTATAATATTATTGGGTTTATTCCGGGGATTTATCTCAATAACGACAATTCTCCTCACCACCATTGAGATACTGTTGTAGACGCGTTGAGTTTTTAATTGTATTTTATTTAGGTTTTATATATGAAAAATAATGATAATTAAATATGATTTTAGGACATGCTGTAATCAAATAAAATTATCAACAATAATTTCTCATAAAGTAAACCTAAATAAAACCTTTTTATTGGTGTGTGATGCCCTTTCGTTTCTGCCGCGAAGGTACTTAGCACAACAGATTGAAAATTAGTTTATTTTTTTTTATCTGTATTACGCGATTGTAAGCGCCAGTAGTTTAAAAAAATATGAGCATTCCATCAACGCACTGAGTAAAAGTACTTTGTATTCTGCGTAAAGTATGCATCGAGAACTGTCTTACAATTTACGGCAGACAATTTTTCTCGAATTATATTCATTGCACAACTGACTTTCAGTGAGAAGGAAAAATGGGCGCAAAGCACTTTCACTAGAAGAGAGGAAAAAATACCTATCAGCAATGAAGATAAAAACATCTGGTCCACGATTCCAACAATTGGATCGCGCCCACAGATGGCTGCTGGGCGATTATTTAGCAGAAGACTTCATTGCCAAAGGTGAAGAAGTCGATGAACACGAAGCATTGGTCGAAAGTGTAAATCTTGTAACGTTGTACTTGCTTACACACCTCGAGGAGTAGTATTTTTATTTGACAATCCTCAGCAAGTACTATCGCTACTATTTTTCTCCGTCTACTCACTAAAACGGAGCCACGCCACGGCTTGCGACTCTTATCTCGTTTGAAGAGGTAGCAACGTAAACGTAACAACCAACACTGGCCTGACAACTCCGACACAACAATGCCAACGCCGAGAGTCTTAGAATTCGTTTCGATCAAGCTGAAAATAAACTATAAGACACACAAGGATTATACACTCGCCAATAACACTCTACAATATCCAATAACTGAGTATTTATTTAGAAAATACAATATTATTTAATATTCGTTGATACAAAATTGTAGCTATTCTGCACTGAGTCTAAACACCGTTAACCAACTTCAACCTCGGACCGCAGACAACCTGAAATTATAGAATCTCGACTTTTCAAAACACGACCCTAAAAATTCTCGAAAAACCTCAACCCAATCTGGAAAGAATATCAGCCTTCCACACACGCGTAACACACTCTCACTAGCTGTTCTTACTATACTCTGGCTCCGCTGCTCCTTCCGTCTGAATCGATTCTCCGTTCAACTGTCACTTCTTGATCGGCTGATAGTTTCGCAGAAACTGTGCGATCAACTCTTGTCGTTCGCCAACGTTGTTCTATTTCAAACCAACTGTCCAGCTATTGTAGAGGGATGATATGTGCGAGGATTGGGCTTTCCCTTACCATCAGGCCCATTGCCGTTAAATTAGCATGAGTTGCTTATAATTAGAACGGCAATAGGCCCGATCAGGAGCATGTGCAACCATTCAAATAATCGCTGTCAAATTTCTCACTCAGCAATTTTTTCTTCTCTCTCGCTCTCGTATTGTTTTCAATGTACGCTCTCTCTCTCTTTCTCTCTCTTTCTCTCTCTTTCTCTCTCTTTCTCTCTCTTTCTCTCATTTTCTCTCTCTCTCTCTCTCTTTCTCTCTCTCTCTCTCTCTCTTTCTCTCTCTTTCTCTCTCTCTTTCTCTCTCTCTTTCTCTCTCTTTCTCTCTCTCTCTCTCTCTCTCTCTCTGTCTCTCTCTATCTCTCTCTCTCTCTCTCTATCTCTCTCTGTCTCTCTCTCTATCTCTCTCTTTCTCTCTCTC
>JAWWEQ010049153.1:0-14104 GCA_035583055.1 Torymus tubicola
AGTCATATCTTTTCTTGTAATATAACACATTTACTTAAACATCATTTACAATTAAGCTAAAAACAATACTTTTTAATATTTTAGGGAGGAAAAGGAAGAAAGAAAAGGTAGATACAGTTTGAACTTCATCTTTAAAGCTGTTTTCTACATAATGTAAAAATTTAGGGTTTGGCGTAACCTGCAGGTTCACAGAGTTGATGGATTTTAATGCAGTTGAGCTTAAATTCTTGGTATTTTATCTAGTTTAGGCTTGAAGAGTTGTATGTATCAAAATTATTTGAGTAAAATAATTTTGATTATTTGAGTAAATAATTTTGATACACACAACTCTTCAAGCCTAAACTACATAAAATACAGATTAACGGTTATCAGCGTAGCATGGAAGATGGAAATCGAAGGCAGTGCAATGGTCGATGTATACCGCATCTTTCCGTTTACACGCCTAAACAGATGTATTACGTAGTCTCCAAGTTTTAAGGTAGTGTACACCAGCAAACTGCCCTCACATGTTCTTTGCTACTGTCAAAGACAATAAGACAACGTTTCTTCGGACCAACACGATACAAACCGTACAGTTTTTACGATACACCAACACATTTTTTCGAAGATGCTTGATCAGAGACAGACAGCTACATGGTCTTTTCCAAGGGTCATTGATAACTCTGCGATTTCCCTCTCCATCTACCCGAGGTATCTTGCGAAAGAAAATGCAGAAGGACGTCTCCTTTCTAATTTCGTTTCGTGGATGTCTACTTCCAATCACAAGAATGGATCTTTTAGAAATCGGAAATCTCATTACGGATTCCATTGAGATTTTTAATCCGCTTTCACGCCAATACACAGGCGAAACAGTGAGACAGCTACACATAGTAGACGTCGACGATGGGATAAACAAGATTCTTGAATGAGATAGTGCTAATAGTGTTGACAGTGTTAATAGTGAACAAAGTGCGACGATAGTACCTAGCTCCAATGTAAATTGGTTAGATGAAATGGTTCATGAAGCTTGTCAAACAATTCATTAACCATCCACGGAAACTAGCGAAAAATTTAATGTGGTAGTGGACGAAATTTTTAAAAATTTAGACGCAGCGAAAATTGATGAACTCTGCCTTGAGAGTTTGAAAGAAAATTCAAAAAGTGAAGTGATCAGTGAAAACGGACTGTATAATGTGTTGTTCGAACAAATATAAAAAAATTTGGAATCGACACAAACAGACGAAATAAACTCTGAAAAAGGTGAACTGAATGATTCATTTAATACCATGATGGACGAAATCATCAAAAGTTTGCACTTGACCGAAACGACATAAGACGAAAGTGCAGGAAAAAGGGTAGATATCAACAAAGTGGACAACGACGACTGCATACTGATCGAGCCTCCTGCTCCTGCTTCGAAAAAAAGTAAAGGGAAAAAACGCAGTCCCCACTCGGAAACCAATTGTAAATTGAGAGTGCCTTATATACAAATATATAAGGCGTACGAAGTAACGATGCAAATAATAGACTGCACGGAGCAGTTGGACACCACCCTGCCAAAAAAAATTTATTGAAATCAACGCAGTCGAATTTCAAGTGGGCCGAAGACATTTTACAAAAAAATGCAAAAGTGGTGTCAGCCCCATTATTTGGATTAAAAGAAGACGAGTTTTTCGCCGCTACCCAAACAACAACCGTAGCGCACAGCAAACCATCCAAAAAGGCACGGATAGAAGAACAGGAAATCAACGTCTTCAGGAAGGACGTACTGCGAATTTTGAAAAAATTGTTCGACTTGCAGTCATATATACAAGCATAGTGGGTATAAATTATGGTTTTTATATAATTTTTAAACATAGACTTTTTCTATTATATTTTAAAATTTTAAATTCTTAAATTAATCTTTAAATATTTTTCAAAATAACATTTTAACGTTATTAATATAAAATAATTTTATTTACAGCATGTTAATATTTTTTCCTAATCAGCTCCCTAAAAATAAAATGACACATTCCCTTATCTTCCACAAAAAAACCACCAACATGAACAAGTGGCTGAGGAAGGGTGATCATGTGGATTTTCCCTCAGTTATAAAGGTCTCAGGATCAATAGTTAGGGTTCAAATTTAAGATCTAACGGCACTCTATAAATATCTATTATCGTAAAAGTCTAATGTCATATATGACAATCTAAAAAGGAAGCTGAAGCATAACATCACATACTCCCGAAATAGAGTAAATAAAAATGAAAAACGAGAAATAGATAAATAGGCTCATAGATTTTTTCATAACCATAATATCAATATCGAAAATACATACATCTTTTTGTATATGTTCTCAAGAATACCTCTGCCAAATTTTAGTCAAAAAACAATAGCGAGTTCTTTTTACAGCCATGTGAAATCAGTAAAAAAGCGATATTTGCCAAACTGACAAAATTTGACACGCCGTTCCGCCGTCAATTTTTGAAATTTTTAAAATTCTTTCGTTTTCGCAATACAAAAGTAACGTCTTTTGGAACGATAAAAAATATTGAAAATTGAAAATCCTACGTAGCTTTGAAAAGGAGCAAAATTGGAAAAAAGGCTTTACACTTTGAGGTTATGTGTGAGCTTAATAATTGTGTAACTAATTTTGTATTCGAAGGAATCGAAGGACAAATCAAAAACGAAGAAAACCATTTTTGAATGTCATGAAAAAATTAAAAACTTGAGTTTTGGTATGGTTTCAAAATTGACACAAAATAGCTCAAACATAGCCCATTTTTCGACATTTAAATGGCAAAATCTCGACTTCTAGGATATTTAAAGAGCTGAAATTTTGCAGACTTGCTTACTTTTTTCTAGTACTTTAACATACATGAATTTAGGAAAATCCATAACCCCCGTCGCACACTTTTTTAAAGAAAGTACTCGAACGTCCCATATATATATATATATATAGACGGTATACATCGACCATTGCAGTGCCTTCGATTTCCTTCTTCCATGCTACGCTGATAACCGTTAATCTGTATACTAGTTCAAGAAGCTCGTACACAGTTGGCTCTTGCTGTTCAATGCTATAGGTGATAAAATTTGGGAAACAGCTTGCGTTGAACAGGATGGAATCAACAATAAGGATGAGACATATACCGGGACTTCAGAATTTGATGCTTCAATATGAAGAATATTGCGGTAAGTTTTTAAACTATTTATAAAACTTTCATGAGTAGTGGAAAATATGTTCGTATTTAATGAAGCACAATAGTACACAATGCATTAGAGTTTTAAAACTATTTTATTTTTAGCAAAAAGTTCATTATTTTTAAAATGCGTAAAAAATAAGTATAAGGTTTCCGGTCATTTTGTTTGATTCGTACATTTCAAAATTTTTGTTTGAAATGTACGAGTAAATAATTTGTTTTTGTATATATTTTGATTTGATGAAATTTCCATTCAATTGCTTTGGTCGATACACATTTCCTAAAATAAAAGATAAATATTTTATTGTTACAGCTCTAGACTCGTTATTAAACGATGGCGACTCGGATGACGACGCGATTTATGTATTCGAGAGCAATCACATGGAGAATAACGAAGCAGCCACAAGTGACAGCTACTCGACGTGTTCTGAACCTGCGGATGAGAACACAGTGCAGAGAGCGGAAGTGCAGTGGAAGATGCTACCGATAACGAGTACTCGGCCAGTGGTTCGGCACACGTGGAGAATGTACCTTTGGAAGAGAGCGGAGAAGAATCGATTAACTCTGAAGCTACTGAACAGACTGACCAGCCACAAGACGAAATAGCTGAGGAAACGAACGACGACGAAGAAGAAGAAAAGTATATGTCTTCAATCGAATCGATAGACGATGAGGACGACGAGAGGAATCATTACCTTGAGCGTTTTCATATAAATAGCCGGAGATTTACACTACGAGTACTAGATCCACCGGAAAATTTTAACGCAATTCTATGGTTAGAATTAGTAATACGTGACATTCATGCGTTTTTAGTATCTCTAGGAGATGCCGACGATTTGTTGGGTGTAAGCATCAGTAGCAAGCACTTTACGCAGGTTAGTGCGGGAATGTCTCTGCGACCAATCGTCAATTTTACATACGATGATTTGTGAGAGCTCGTAAGTAATGTGGTTTAATGTAACGCTGACTTTCGCGTAGATGAAAGTATTATTTTAGAAGCAACGTACGTTAAAATGCTAGTCGGTCAGGATCACAATCGTAAAATTCTAAATGTCGATGTCGTTAGGCAGCGGTCGTTAATCGCGATAAAAAACAATGATAACCTTGGTTTGCCTCGTGTTTTAGTCGTCGGTGAAATACATGCAAAGCTAAAAACAAACGGTACAGAGGTAATGACAAAATTGTGGGGAAATATTCGCCATGGTCGACGACTTTTACAAAGACGAAAAGTTATTGAGTTATTGCGTAATGCTGATGTAGTTGTACCAAACACCGGTTGTGGGTTTTACGAGATTGAAAAATTTTAAGAATATTACGCGAGACGCGGAGTAGCAATTGTCGTATACGATAAAGAAAAATTTGGCTCCGGGGAATAGCCGCTCGAAGCGGACGAAAGATAAGAAATATCTGTATGTATTTTATGGTTTGGAGACACGGCAAGAATAGTCTTATAAGAATAACTCAACTACGATTGAATACATACCGACTGTGTGTATCGCTCAGATTTTCGGACTGTTTGGAAAACGACGATATGACTGGTCAATGCAACACTTGCGGGACGCGGAAGCATAGATTTAAAGAAAACCCTGTAAGAGACTTTTTAGACTTGTATTTACGAGAGAAATCCATTTTTGAAAAAATTATATGTATCGCGCACTATGCCGGCGGTTTCGATGCGCAATTTATTTTGAGAGAAATTGTCGAGAAACGTAAAGATACAGTACCGAGGCTGATTCCTAATGGGAGAAATATTGTGATGCTAGAATCAGGACGAACAAAATTTATTGATAGCTTAAATTATTTTCACATGAAGTTGAGCGCGTTGCCAAAAGCTTTAGGACATCCACCGAGTGCAAAGAAAAGGATATTTTCCTCACCTATTTAAGCATAATTATGCTATTAGAGTATAATGATTACATTGGACCTGTGCCGGAAGCTTGCTACTATGTACCGGATTCTATGTCTGACTCGGAGAGGCACGCTTTTTACGAGTGTTACAATGAATCGGCACACGATTATGTATTTGATTTTCAGAAAGAGATTCAAGATTATGGTCGTATGGATGTTGAAATTTTGAGGCGTGCTTGCATAGCCTTTAGGGAAATATTTTTGAACGAAGGCAAAGTTTGTCCGTTTACCGAGGCGACCATAGCAAGTGCATGCTCATTAGTCTATAGGAAAAAATTTTTAAAATCGTAAACTATTGGTATTATGCCACCACGCGGTTATCAAAGAAGTAACAATCATTCTCAAAAGTCAATTGAATGTCTGGTTCAGCGTGAGCTCGAGTTTGATCGGAAAATAATTCACACCGGTCGAGCACGTGAGTACCGTCTTCCCGAAGGTTTTTTAGTTGACGGATTTTTGCCTCCGGTCGACGAGTTTGACGGAAAAGGGGTTATGTTTGAATATGAAGGCTGCTAAGTGCATGGCTGTCCAAAACGTCTCGTTCTAAATCATGACAAACGTCTAATACTTTAATAATACTTTTGACAAGGCGTACCAAAATACACTCACCAAGTTAGAAAAAATTCAGGAGTGTGGTTACGACGTTCGATGTATGTGGGAATGTGACTTTGAGAATATAAAACGTGTGTGTGTAAAACTACCCAATAATGTATCACATAACATTAAATCCACGCGATGCTTTTTTTGGTGGACGCACCGAGAATATAATACCATTTTATAAAGTGAAGGACGGCGAAAAGATAAAATATACAGATATTGGTTCTTTCTATCCGTACGTGTGTAAGCGCGGTAAATTTCTGATCGGTCACCCACATATATACGTGGGAAGTGAATGTAACGGGCTTATGCGCGGCGATGACAGTAATCTAAGTTAAGTGGATGGGTTGGTTAAGTGTAAAGTATTACCACCGCGTGACTTGTGATCTACCTTTACTACCCGTGAAAATGCATGGTCGACTTTTGTTGGCGCTTTATCGATCTTGCCGCGGGGAAGCCCGCGAAAACGATTATAATGACGAGGAAATTGCCGATCGCGAATTTACAGGCACTTGGGTTGCGGACGAACTACACAAAGCTGTCGATCTCGGGTATCGTGTGACGTATATATACATTATTTGGCATTATAAAACAACGCGATTCGATGGTAATAGTGGGAGTCTCTTTACAGAGTATGTAAATACTTTTTTAAAAATTAAACAAGAAGCGAACGGTTGGCCCGAATGGTGCACGGACGAAGAGTCAAAAAGTCGTTATTTAAGGGAGTACGAGCAAGACGAGGGAATCGCGTTGGAACGAGAAAAAGTCGTTAAAAATAGTGGTTTATTTGAAGTTTGAATTCATTGTGGGGTAAATTCGGTAAAAGATCAAATTTGAAACCGACAGAGTTTGTAAATACCCGCGAGACGTTACTAAAGCTTCTAACTTGTCCTGACAGAGAAATATTGAGTATTTTACCTGTGAATAATGAGAGTCTATACGCCAACTGGCAATATCGCGAGGAAGCTGTTACAGCCGCCCCGCACACTAACGTTTTCATAGATGCTTATACAACGGCTCAAGCGCGATTAGAACTATATAATCATATAGAAAAACTGGGCACACGTCTGCTGTATTGTGATATAGACTCGTGTATTTTTGTAGAAGACGAGAATAACCTCGATGAATACGAACCTCCATTGGGCAATTTGTTAAGCGCAATGACCGACGAGCTCGCTAGTTACGGATAGGGCGCATACATTGAGACAATGCTCTCTGCAGCACCAAAATTGTATGCTTACCAAGCGATTACACCCACGGGTACGCGTGTAGAAGTGTGTAAGGTTAAGGGTATGAGTTTAAATTTTAAAAATTCTTTAAAAATAAATTTTGATTCTATAAAGGCGCTGATCATTCACAATTTTGACAATAATGAAAAATCTTGA
This sequence comes from Torymus tubicola, assembly GCA_035583055.1. Taxonomy (NCBI): domain Eukaryota; kingdom Metazoa; phylum Arthropoda; class Insecta; order Hymenoptera; family Torymidae; genus Torymus; species Torymus tubicola. The sequence continues at coordinate 7,053 of JAWWEQ010049153.1, forward strand.
GATAGAGAAACAATTAGAATTAACTTTAAATCTATCAAACCTACTTCACGCAGGAGATTGTAACGCGCGATGAAGTCAAAACATGTACTATTGTCTTAAAAAAAAACGCTATATTTCCGCCAGTCATTCGTTACCGTTTGGCTAGAAATGCAACAAATTGAAGAATTTGCAAATAAAAATTTCACAAAAATTCACACCCTTTCTATTATCCTTTCTATTGTCAAACTCTAAGTTTAATCCTTATAAAGAAATTAATTACATTTGTGAAGATGGGGTCAACCGTGGCCGCGACGGTCGCGGTGGTGGGGGACTATAAGCTTGTCACCCCCACCACCGTCGGTGATAAACTGGTCCGACGCGGTAATCAAGCTGATTGGCGAGGGTCTAGCTTGACACTGCACGCGTAAGATCAGCTAATCGGTGCGCGTGCATGGCGCCGCCGCCGTCTTCTCTACTGGCTAAGCCGGATAAAGGCTGCGCGCTCTTTGAATTAGTCGCGGTCATGGATACGAGGTGGAAACATTTTGATCGTATTCCTTTTTACTACGGCCAGTGGCAAGAAACATATCGAACTGATTACAAGTCCGATGGCGGTCAAAAAATCGAGTTTCGGAAGGGTGTGCCGGAACCTAAAGACTACTCTCACGATAATGATAACAAAAAAAATTGATTATTCTCGATGATTTAATGCACGAGTCTTACACCAATGTTATACTCGACCTTTTTACAAAAGGATGCTATCTCATAAATATAAGTGTAATTTTTATAACGCAAAATATATTGCACAAAGGCCAGAATCGGCACGATTTGTCGCTTAACTCCAATTACATTGTACTTTCTAAAAACCCGCGAGATCACGCACAAATACAGTACTTGGCACGATAAGTTTATCCTGAAGACTCTAAATTCTTGCAAGAAGCTTACATCGATGCGTGCTCATCACCGTACAGTTACCTGCGGCTGGATATGAAACACGATACTTTGGACGAATATCGTTTTTGTACGTGTATTTTTCCCAACGCTGCGCCACAGTACGCGTACGTTCCGAAGTCAAAGTAAAACTAATAAAAGTGTATAAGACAGTGTACAATAATCATTGCTATCGCAGCAATGGTCGAGATAACATCGGTTCCGGGTAAAAAGTTCTCAAAGAAGCATGTGGCTCTTTTGAATGCGCTCTGTCACGTTAACAATCCGCAGCGTCGAGCACTACTTCGTACAGCCGACAAAGATTTGGTAAAGTGTATCTACGAGTGTGCATTAAACGTACTGCAAGGTGTGGTAAAGCTAACAATACAGAGAGGAGATGTTTAAAGGAGCATAAAAGTGTTTTGCGCAAGTTGACGCGTGACCGCGGAGGAGAAGCAGAAAACGTACGGTACTTCAAAACGGTGGTTCTTTTTTACAAATCAATGCAGACGATTGCATTGGCTTTTGAAAAAATTTTTAAACGCGCCAACGGACATCTTCCTATTTATCTACAAACCGACAAAGGTAAGGAATCCGTAGGCACTGACGTACAAAACGTTTTGAAAACTACCGCATACGCTTTCGTGTAGCCAGAAATCCTGACGTCAAAGCAGCTGTTGTCGAAAGATTAAATCGTACAATCAAAGAACGTCTTTGAAGATATTTTACACACCGAGATACACATAGATACAGTACTGTATTCTGTACACTCAGCTATACGCATGAAGCCAGCACACGTAAATCTGTACAACGCCGCTCAAGCCCGCGCCAATCTGCAAAGACGTCTCACCGGACAAAAACAAGCGAAATACGCTAAATACAAGGTTGGTGATTATGTTCGAATCAGTTGTTCAAAGGGGACCTTCAAGAAAGGGTTCGATAAAAATTACTCCGAGGAGATATTTAAAGTTTGCCGTGTTTCGCAAAGACAACGTATGTACCTGTACGAGATACAGGATCTGAACGGTGAAAATATCGATGGTTTCTTCTACACTGAGGAATTGACAGGTGTAGGTTCTGCACGTTTAACAGTGAACAAGAATTCAAAGTTGAGCGTAACATTCGATACAAAGGACAAGGGCGAAAGAAGCAGCTGTTGGTAAAGTGGATAGGGTATTCGGAAAAGTTCAACTCGCGGATAAAAGCTGCAGATCTTAAAATCGTTTAGCAAAATGGACAACAGTGAAGATTTTTATCTTGTGTTATCCAGCAACAGTAGCATGACGTATTCGAATTCGTGTATGACGAATCAGTCAACACTCGTCTTTAAGTATCTGGAAAAAATTTGAAAAGGAAAGCCGAAAAGAAGGTCTATGGATATAAGTCATCGTCAGCGCGCATCGTACCGCGAAGAAAAACAGTGAAGGTTAAAAAAAACTAAAATCCGAAGAAGTCAGGAGGAAAAAGCTAGAAGAAGAACCAAAAAAACACCCCTAGAAGTGTTGCCGATATTTTTGGACCTGCATAAATATGGCATATTTACACTCTTGCAGTGATGAAGGAATAAAGAGAGAACTAGATCTCTTTAATCTCCTTCCCACTCAAACATCGATAGAAAGCAGCGCTTTTTTCCACTACAAACCCGTATCATCGCTCAGCGACGACAGCGAGTCACCGCTCGAATTTCTTGTGCTTAGTTCTACCGAACACTACATAGATCTCGCACATACCATGCTACACGTTACTGTTTAAATTTTACCGATTGACAGAGAACAAGAAAACATAAAAGTTGGACCAATTAATAATTTCATTCACTCTTTATTTGATCAAGTGGACATATTTTTCAATCAAAAATTGGTCTCACCACCAAATAACGCTTACCCGAGCCCCTTCAATTTCCAACACTTTAACGTAAATTTCTTATCACTCTACGTAGACGATGTACAGATACCAAGCAAAACCCCTTCAACCACGCTTTACAAGCGACAATAAATTGCACGTTGACGCTTTTCGCACACTCTTCACCGGCACGGGCATTCACTATCACTTTTATAAAATTGCCAGAAATGCTGCTAAAATTTATGATGACACGTACTATAGTTGATATCAAAGACTACACTAGTGAAGGTTTCACGAATATGCAGAGGAAATTTAATACCAACAAATATGTTTCGCTCATAGATGTATGAATAATCCGTATAAAAAGTCATACTGTGTTCTCAAATGCGCACACATACTCGGGGAGTGGCTCTACTCACTACTGCCCGCGGAAAACCGCAAACAATTGCCAGAAAAAAGCAGCGATTTGTTTTTAACTCTGTAGAAAATCTCATCTGGAATAGAAGAAGCCATATCAGATTTGGACTCGAAGGCAGGGGCGTTGTCGACGGTGCGAACGGTTTAGAATACGAAACAGACGAAGAAGCACACGAAAAAGATGAACACAAGTCAGATAGCGAAAGCTCTGAAGAGTTTGAAAGCGAAAACGATCAGAGTGTACGCGACTGATAGAATCCCAAATGTACTAATGCCACCAGCTGCTATTGTATGCAAGACGGATGACCACAGGAAACCAGGCTCTCACTGGGTAGCCATCTACATAGACAAAAACAGATTTGGAACATATTTTGAAAGTTACGGTGTTCCACTAGCTTCAAGACACCATCTTCAGTGACTTCGAAGAAACTGCAAAAATTTTCGATGGAACGCCAAGATACTTCAAAGTATCAATTCAATGTGCAGCGGCCAATATACCATCATGTTTTTGTATTATATGTTTACGCATGACACGAGAAAGAACGACACCCTAGTTATTAATTTTCAAAAAGAATATTTAACAAAAATAAGTATAGAAAATGTAAGAAAGCACTCGCTTTTCCAACCGAGTACGCTCATGGCTCAGGCATATGTAATCAATCATGTATATCTAGACTAAGGTGTGTGTAATAAATATTATGTAACGATAAAAAGCGTTTTCGTTTTTTTTCAAACCCTTTCCTTTCTCAATGGTTTCACCTTATCCCCCAAAGACACGATACGCCAATCTAATCTAGAATAACGGTTTTTTTACATTCACTCAATAACCGTCAAAAATACATGTGGTTATTGTGTACGTTTAAAATCTGACAGATAGCGGTTTTTTCTTCTCTCTCTTCTCTCTTAATATTACCGAAAAAATACTACCGTCGAAAGAGTTTCCTTTTTCTGTTAAACTAGAAGCGTAGATGGTGGGGGAGCTGACTATAAGAAGAGTCAAGCACTTATCGCCCACCACAGTCTCAGCCAATAACTGGCCCAAAACACTTGGTGAAAGATTTGTTTGCGTTCGAAACGAGTACGAGAAAAATGAACAACTGCCACGGAAAAATCGGAGTTCTCGCAGAAGTGCCCAACGTTTTGCTGTCTACCACGTACGCTCTCAATAAATCCAATACGAAAAGAGTATAAGTAGGGCTAGAACACACCAACGGCTATTACAGAGCAGTTATCAAACTTATCACATCTGGCCCTTCGTACAAAAACGTAACGCTCAACGAAAATAGCTGGAATGATTTGCAAGGGCAATTCGACACAATAAGAGCATATTTTGGTGGCGTTTACACGTTTTATCAAAACTTTGGAAGAACAACTGAAATTTTCTTAGATAATCACGATTTAAACTTTACATCGGCGTACGATAACAAATCTATCACTTTACATCGGCCACTACCAGCACAAGCAGAAGTCGAAGACGAATAGCCATCATGCAAAAAGACGAAGAAAAATTTCACTATACCACCGGGCATCGTCATGCAGGAGACTACTTTCTAAAATCTTCGAAAACAAGGAAATTTAATCAATCTTTGTCTAGCCATGCTCAAGGAACGCGTTGGTAAAGTAAATCGCACGCTTGACTACATACTCGAATACCTGAAAAATAAACTCCAAGAAGAAACCGCAGATAACATGCAGTGCATTCTCAAGTACTTTAAAGCATTCAAATAATATTACACAATTCAAATGCTGTATATATTATTCGAATAATTATAATCTATATGGAAAATACTTTTGTTTAAAACATACTACAACCGTCCCCTCCATCTACTTGTCTATCTTGTAACGTCTAAAAACTAAAATGTCTTATTTCTCGTAACGCAGGCGCATGCGAACAGGGTACGCTTATGCGCACACAGGAAGTTGATGGCCCGTATACAGCCACTATTACAGCCAAGTAGTGACATCTACACCCAAAAAGGTTCACAGCAAGTAATTTGGATTCGCCGTAATTGAAATAATTTTTTTTATGAATAGACAAAAAATAGTATGTTGTTAAAAATATTATAAAATCTTTCGACATGCGTTTACGTTACCATCAAAAAGATGAGAAATCTCACTAAAAACAATTTTTAAAAACTATTGAAAATAATAAAATTGTTAACATAAAACTTTCTACGAAAGTAGAAAATAAGACAAGCATTGATGCTTTTTCTGTATAATCTATGTATATAAGCTATAATTATATACATTCAAATTGATCAGTGCAAATCAAACAAACGAAAGTTGTGAAATCAATTATCAATAGTCAAGTAATGTAAACTACGCCCCAAAACAACTGTATGACTGTTCTAAAAAATGTATTCAAATTTGTTTATTCTTCCATATAAATCGAATATAAAAAAGTACTGAAATCAGTTTATTGTAGTTAAGTACCCATATCAATTGACTTAAGTGATGTAATACAATTTTTCGTACCCTGCATGTAAAATTACATTTTACGCCCACATTGTAACTTCTAAGATATTCAGCCGCGGGCATAAAGTTACTACTTGACGTCTAAGAGCAGTAACCGCTCAACATACTACTATAAAATCTTATAGAACTTACGCACTTTATACCCATGTGCCTTATTTTTATTTATAAAATTCTTAAGAATCTTTTCAGTTGTTTACCTATATAAAAAATGACATAGTTACTAACACCTATTATTTATTATTCTGTCTCAATGTTGAACTTTCTACATATAAATATTATAACGCATCTTGGGAGGACAAGACAAGTCTAGAGCTGCTCTAACAGGGGTGGTCCTTCAATGTCCCATACATACTTGGCGAGCCCGACTCTTCAAAAATATCATATGAAACTTCATATGAGAATATCGGACATAAGGATCCATACATGAGATTTCATATAAAATGGAAGATGTCACTGTACATATCAGATCTCAAATGAGACTTATGCACAGAGGAAAAGGATAAAAAATAGATAGCTTATAAAATGGTTAGTAAACACAAAGCCCTTTTGAGTAAAATATAAATTTAAATGCACTTTTTATGTCATTTTCGTTTAAAACCGACAAACACAAGGTAAAATAATTTGGGCACTGAAGGTAAATCATAAGATTCTGTACATGTATACATATATTTAAGGGGGTCTTACACCTATAAATTTGGAAAAAAATCAATACTTTTTTTTATTTGATTTTTCGATTCTATATATTATTCTAAACTTGTAGAAAAAGTTTGAGTGGCATATTTGAAAAATTAGCGAAGATATAAGCAAAAATGTCAATAAATTTCTATAGAAACGAACCACCAGTTTCAACCTAATTGGTTTTTATCGCAAACGTAAGCCAAATTAAGAACCAATTTCTCACAATCAAAAAATCTTTACGGTTAAAAGAAAGAAACTTAATATTTTAAAATATTAATTTAAAATTTATAAAAATAATTTTTTAACGAATTTTTAACAAAAAAGTACCTCAAAAAGCGTTTTGATTAGATATCGAACTGAGAAAATACGTTAATTGATTTAATGTTCATATATTTTAGATACATATATACGTAATTAAAACACATATGAAATTTTAAATGATATTCGTGAACTTAAATCGCGCGCTCGAGCGCGAACAAGTTGGTAAAAAGTGTGAAAGACGCCGCTGCAAGGCGCGAGGCGCTACGAACATGCTGATCGCTGCCTCGCAGCGTTAACTGTCAGTGTCGGCTGCTCTGTGCGGTCACCTGTTTTTATTTTGATGTGTCATTTTGGGTTAAGTAGTTTTATTCAACCAAGCTGTACCTTGTGTTTACGCAAAACTTCAACCAACTGGATGTATATCAGATAAGTATAAATTAACAGAAAAAATATTAAATTTCTATAAAGCATAG
>JAWWEQ010049154.1:0-14099 GCA_035583055.1 Torymus tubicola
ATATCCCACCGTTGGTATAAAATATAGTAATTTTTACTAGAGTTATATTAAAATTTCCTATATCATTTCTCTCAGTGCACCCATCATGGACGTGCTCGCTCTCTCCCCCGCGTTTTCGCGTGAGATGAATTAACGTTTTTCGCCGTAGCTGGCCATTTCTCCGCGCCGATTCCAAATTACCGCAGTCGGGAGCCGTTCGCTCGCGGAGGTTTCTTTTCAGCCACGAAATCCCGAGCGCAAACTCGATAAATCTTGGCCCGAAGTGGCGGGCCAAAGCCTCTGGCGGCGGCTTCGACAGGAGCGCGGCAGGTGAAAAACATTTGATTTAGGTGAGTCCTGGCAAAATGAATGGTATTTATCCGACGCCTCTGATGGAGGGAATGAGTGAGCCCTTGAAAGCTGAGATGCGCGACTTTTTCACTCATTCACCTTTTTTGACGTTTATTAATCTGTCTATATATAGGGAGAGCGGAGTCGATATAGGAATTATTAATGCGGAGTCAAGTTTATTTGATTGTGCCTTTTAAGATATGTACACTTGGTGTGTTTTTAATATGGGCAACGAACGTATTGCATTCATTGAGAAGTTATTCGTATATACTAAAATATAATGTATTTGCTATGCGTTGGAGTGTTTATTTGCTTTATTACTGTTAAAAGTTAATCCTTTGTGACGCGGTTCATTGAACGCATGACGCGCTTCACTGAACACTTAATGTTTCGCAGTATAGAAACTAGCAACCTTTATACGCGCAAACCATTGCATGAATATATAATAAATACCTGATTGTAGAGTTCAATGACTGTATTATTTTAATATTAATTGCTATAAAAATATTGCTTTTTATATATATTTCTTGTGCAATATCCATTGGGCATATATACGAGAAGGATAAATAGGTTTTAAATGATTTTATACTGTACAATTAAGCTTGATAAATTGCTAAACGAAACACTCGACTTTATAATTATAATTTAATAATAAAAGTCAGGCTTTTTCCGTTGTAAACCAATATTCTTTAACGTCTAAAAGCTCTACCATGTAGGAACAGTGCATGAAAAATTTAATAAAAATTTTATGAGACATGTGCTTCAAAATAAGATGAAATAATTCTGAAAATAAAACAGGTGGCGGATATAGAAATATTTTTATTGATAATTTACAATAAGTTTTACAAAATTAGAAATATAATTTCCGTGTGTGATGTTAATTTCAGATATAAATTTTAATTACTCAGGCATTATCCACGGCTTTCAGAAATAATAATGCTTTTCACGAAAATAAGCTGAAAACCAACTTATATTTTAAACATTAAAATTTTCTGTGATACTTCTGTATAAATTAATGATGCACTGAAAAATTTATAGTTACACGTACGAGCGTATGCACTTACAGTCTCACAGCGCGCAACAACCATAGCACTGTTGATTTCCAAGTGTACAGAAAAACAGATCCTCCTCATTTTTAAATAAACAATAATCCTAAAGCTTTTTGACCCCATTCGGAATAACGCAAATGCGAGGCGAGGGTATAAAGAGGAGAGCCTTTATTTAATCAGTCGCGTTACTTTCGCATAATCCTCGCCTTTGTAAGCCGACTAAGTAACTCCGCTCGAAAAGTAATGAAAAACCAGGCATTTATTCAAATTCTTCACGAGCGCGCGCACTGTGTAAACGAGTCCACGCTTGAGGGGGGGAGAGAGAGAGAGAGAGAGAAACGCGCGCTCGCGATGTGCGGTAATTTAATATTCTTTATGTAAGTCCGGGGTAATTGCGAGGGTCGAAAAGAAATCTACAAAAAATTGCGTTTACCGGAGTAATTCGCGTATATACGCGCGTTGCCGTACTACAAGGGAAAAACAAAAGCGCGCGCGTGTCCGAAAGAAAGGCAGTTTTGCACTGATACCAAATACTCGCGTTGGCATGCATCGCTTTCATTTAAAACCCGCACACGTATGCATTCTACGAAAATTGACCAACTCGTGGTATTTGTATTTCCAATTCGACTGAATACGGGTCAAGGGGCGAGATTCTCGATTACTGGATAAGCCATTCTTAATTACAAGCGGGTTACGCCGTTAATATTAACATAATCCAATGATCGAAGCAATTTATTTCAGCTTCGCTTTCCAGATGCTTTTCGACTTCCAATATCGTTCGAATTTTCCCATTCGTACACTCGTATTTGTTTTCTTCAGGCCATTATAAATTCCGTGCATACCTAACCTTGTTACGAACTCTATTAATACTGCCTATCCTCCATCGCGCTTCGTCTTTTTTACTTTCGAGATCACGCGTCGGCCTTTTTTTTGTCTTTCTCTCTCCTTTCTCCTCACTGACAAATCCCATATTGCTTCCGCCTACTTCTTTTTGCCGCGCGGTAATCTCACTTCCTCTATATTTCTGTATATACATATAGAGTTCTCACTCCCTCTCCCTCTCTCTCTCACTCTGGCGCTGGCCACGTCGCTCAGCGCGCGACGTGCATTGGGGATTAAACAGGGCTTTTGTTTCCGCGTCTTCCACTGCTACCGAACCCCTCCCACCTATCCCATTACCCACGGCACGTGTAATGTATTGCCTCCAATCTCATTTCGACATGATGAATTGAGTACCAATAAGTGCATTATTAATGGCCGGGTAAAAGTTCGCCAATCACAATCACTACGTTGTACAGAGTTACTGCTCTCTCCTCTCTTTCTTGGGCCTTCAGTTCATATGGATTATTAAGGTACTATTACGAAAGTTTTCATCTTGTTTACAGAAAAACGTATTTGTATACATAATGCTGTACATACTATAGTAATTGGCAATGAGTATTTTTGGAAAAAAAATTTACCAGCTCTGATTTCTATATATGATATATCTTAAAGCAAATACTAAAGCACGTACTCAAATAAATTTGGACTTATATTAAAGATGTCTTACGAATATTTTATACTAATTACTGTTTTATAACTTGATTTATATCAAAATATATAAAAGAAATTGTAAATAATAGTATGATTCAAGATAGCTTAAAATAAACAAGTCTGAATCACTTTAAGAAAAATCAATGAAACTTATTGTTCTGAATCAAACCGTAATTTCAGCAAAAAAATAACAGATCAAGCGAGAATGTTAATTGAATTATATTTTGATCCCCAGTTTGGAAAATCTATTCACAATAACTTTAAAGAAAAATAATCCTTTAGAATCGCGTCTGATATGAAGTTTTGAAATTGGTTTTCGAAAACAGAATCGAGTCGCACTATGTTACAGACATAAAAGTGAAGTCAACGGTGTCGATATAGAACGTTATTAATGTATATTTTCGACCTATATGGGAAAGGTCGCTTTGTATCGCGAAGCAATTTTTTTCGAGCGACTGGCGTATTTTTTTTATCGAAGCGCGTGTGCACGTTTCGTGAAAAAGTTTATCGCTTTACTTTCTAAAGTAACGAACTAACCGTTTGCAACACGACAATGTGAAATGTGCGATTCGGAGTACACAACAAAATCGCATGCCCATAGTAAATAATAGTGAAAGAGAACCATTACTGTATACGCTGACTATGTTAATAAATTAAATGAAGCGAACCCTTCTTTACATTGAAATTTCTGTTGGAACTACAATACTATGAAGAGGGAGTTGAAAGAACAGTTTTTTAAAGGATCTCTAAAACAAGTTCATGAAAATGCAAAAAGCACAAGTGTGGAATGTTTAAACATTTCCCTCCGAACGGTCGTCGTTGATTGTATTTCATAGTCGTGAACACAGCTACAATTCTAGAAGGATTAACTAATGTAAAACAAAAGCGGGGTGAAGGCGAAATGACATGGGAAAGAAAAACATGGCGAAAGTAGAGTTTGCTGGAAGGTAGCGAGCAGTGGGGTGTTTCGAGTTTAAATGGAAAAGCCGTCATAAATAAAACTTGATGTGCACTAAGCTGACATAATTTCGGAATAAATTTTCATTTTCGTTTAAGATTGCAAAATAACAAAAGAAGTATTCAAATGGTGCATTTAAATAATGACATCAAACTGACAACCCAGATAATGAAGGTTATCTCAGCTTTCTATGTTTCTCCACCAGAATGTATATCGGAGCGTAAATAAGAGAAACTTATATGTTAATTGTTATTTAAAAAGAAACATCACCGTAGATAGCTTATCTTGAATTCTCAGTATTTTCATTAAAAATGATGTTTTATTTATTATTAATATTTGTTATCAATTTTTAACAATCTTTTTTAGTCGATAACCCGCCGTATCAGTTGTCAAATAAGATTTAAAAAAATAAAAATTAGACGTTGCATTTGATTTACAAGTTAAAATATTTGCAGAAAAAATTCCCATTAAAGTCATCATCACTCTAAAAGTTAGTTAACTGTGATGCATTGATAAAAAAATTAAGCGAACAAGTACATCGGCCAGTTTCCAATGAACGAACAAAACACACGCCTTCACATAACGCTTTGCATACAGAGTAAACAAGGCCGCCATCACGAAAATGTTAATACCGTGAGCTCGGGAGGCGATAGGACGACCAGCACACATGCGCGTAATAAACACACGCACACACACACACCTCGTTCAAAGGGAAACGCCATTCGACACCAACGGCACCTCCGTGTATATATAGCCGCTGTGGTATAACAGACCGTCACACAAAACATTCGCGCGCGCTTAATGAGTCGTGATTGAAGTTTGCGGTGAGCCGATCGTGTGCGCACACGCTGCCACCCGCGCGACACAAAACGTTCGCCGATTCACTAGGTCGAAGTCGAACACCAATATAAAACCAACGACTAGCATGCTTTTTACCACTGGGATCGGAGTGCTGGAAAGATTTATCGTTGCGGCGGCGGTTTGTGCCAAATTTCAATGAAATTCAGATCCGTTTATGGAATGTTTGTTTTTCATATAGTCTATATATTTTAGAGTCGTTTTGCTTTTTTTCGGAGAATAAGTGTCGACAATAAATATTGAAGATAATGAAAAACGTAACAACAATATAATAGTATAATTATTATTTCTGAAAGGTTTGAAAAGTGAATTTTAAAAATACGACGATAGAACCTTGAGAACATATTATTATGCGAAACATTAAAGTCCGCGACAGTGAGACGACGTTTCTAATTTGCAAGAAATTCAGCCTGGTCTGAAAAGTCGTATGAATTCAAAAGTGAACTTTCCAACCCGAAACTTTGTCACTAAACACACGAAAGGAATTTTCAAGTCATGCGGCTGCAATGAAGTGCAGTGTGCTGCTCGCGCGAGCACGCCTCTTAAGGTAGCATGAGCGGTGAGTGCCGTATCAAGCTGGGGGCCCTGAGAAGGACTTTCTGATTTTACTAATTTTAATAAGATACATGTATTTTTACGTTAATATAGAAGCTATGCTTATTAAATATAAACTAAAAAGAAAATTAGAATTTTTTTCTCGTTTTAGATCGGGGTGCTTATATATACACTTAGCCGCTATTATTTATTTATTTTTATTGGCAACCCATTATTATTTTTATACTGACAGAATCCTTATAATAAATATTATAATCATCTACTTTTTTGTTAAGAAATAGTATTTTATAATAATGCCACATTCATTAATCAGCAAAAAAAATAGACGTGGCCAAGCTCCATGTAAAAGTGTGCTATTTTACAATTATTTTTCTTAATAATTTCGACGGCGACCTTGTGGTTTCTTGGCAGCTATGAAAATTTTAAGACTTGAAGAATATTTCAGTCAAGTTTTCAAATTGATTTAGTATTTTACAAAAGTCGCTCATGCTACCTTACCTCCCTACTCGCTGAGGGCCAAGAAAGCGCGGTGTATATAAATGAAAAGCAAAAATACGAACAAAGGGGGAGAGAGGAAAGTAAAAAAGAGAGAAAAGCGAGGTCCAGCGGGAGTGTAGGCTGTTGTCGCTGGCTTTTTATTTTCTGTGGCGATGAGAGAGAACGGGAGAGAGAGAGAGTGAGAGGGAGCCTTAACGCCGGGGTCTTCGATAAAAAGGGATTTCCCGAGCGCTGGCATGTAGTCGGGTCACGAAAGCCATATCATCCCCTTTCATAAGTAACCCAATTCGGTGGCCGCCGCGTAGCGTTAGAGAGGCGAGCAGCAGCCCGCCCTCGCCTGTGCGTATAGCAGCTACGCGCCACCGCGCGAAAGCCTGAAATAGAAAGAGCGAGTTTCTAAAAAGTTAGTTGAGAACATAATCATTTAGCGAGATGATGTGAAGTAAGCTGCTGGATACAGCAGCACGCGAATAGCAGTATGCGTAACCGTGTTTTTACAGTTACAATCTTATCTATGTCATTCTGACTGTTATTCAATTCCAAAAACTCCTGGATTTCGATTGAAACATGAAGTAATCGATTTATGAGAGAGAATTCAACGCAATGAGATTCTTGTTTTCACTGGGGACTTTTGGGCGAAACAGTATTTTCAATGAATAGCGATGAATATTTATGGGAACTTGTATTAAAATCAAGCTCCATACAATATCTATCTCGCAGCAAAGTTTGGTAATGGACGAAGAAAAGGCAATATTGCTTTGTTGTGTCAGCGCACCCTCGTCATTGACTTCGAAATTTGATTTTCCAAAATCGACCAAATAACTTTAACGTAAATTTAACCTCGAAAAGGTAAAAATCAAGTCGATAATATAGACAATGGAATTGAAAGTTCAATAACATTTCTAAATTTTTTCCAGTTTAATTCCAAAACCAACCGAAAAATGTTGTATCAGGTAAAGTATTTTTAGATATATCTGTTTTATTAACATAAATAAAAACTCCATTTTTCTGATTTTGTTTACATTAAAGAAAAATACACCCTTACTTAATTAAAATGTAAAACGCGAACTGTTACTGAGCAGACTATAGGCGTTTGCCAAGTTGCTCCATCTTTCTTTGTTGTTTGTATTTTACCCGACCCCTAGTCCTCGGTAATCTTATTTTAGCGCTATAAACTTTTTTCACGTATATCTGAAACTATCCTTTTTTTTATTTGATTGTATTTGCAACACAACCATAACGATAAAATACAATTTAAATCAACATACATCCTATAATCTTAACTACGAAAACTCAGCTATAACCATTGCAAATCAACGACACAATGTGCCACACACTTCACCCCCGTTCACAGCCTACAGTGTGAACCGAGCCGTACAAGTCGATAGCCCACCTCACACCTCTTGGCCTTCTCCGTGCCATCCCAATCTTGGCTGTCTCCTCTATCTCAATCCAGCGCAGCGGCTCGCTCCACTCCTCAACGCGAGCGGCGCGCGTCACTCTCCCGGACGTCTCGCTGCGCCGTGGTCGGGTGATTAGCGCTAATATGATTATCGTTTCGCGCAGACGAGAAAGAGACGACGACGACGACGACTGGCAGGCTCTGGCCGTGATTAATGGGAACCGCGACGATTCCAGCGCCACGAGGGAGGAGGAGAAAGTCATAGCCACAGCAGTAGCATGTGCCGTCCGCAGCTTGTAGCGGCGGGAGGATACACGCGTCGTACGTGCCCATACATCTCGCGCGTTCCCGCGCGCTGCTCTCCCTACCAACTCGCACGACCCTCGAGCGCGATGTTTACGGGGCCGTAGTATATCAATGTTATTGTAGGTAAATGCATTACGCTGCTCTGAGATACTGCACGTGTATACCCTGTTTTTTCCTGATAAAGTGGTTTTGCATTCGCTGTATTTAATTCTTTCTCCCTGTATTTATTAGGATTATTCGGTAGCGTTAAATTTACATTTTCTATTTTAATGTCCAGAGATTTAAGAACAGTTATAGTTCCCGGGCCTTTATGTTTAATCCGCAAGTAATGAAGATAACTTTTCCTTGAGTTATGTAAGTCATATATAGCCGAAAAAGAGACACAATTTTTATGAGTAAATCTTACTATATACCGAGAAGATTTTTACGACTTATTCATCGCGTTATATTAATCCTCGACAAACCATATACACAGCATGGTTATAATCTTACTCAACGCTGCGCTAAACGGAAATAATTTTGACTTGACGATGCCAGCAGTAAAGCTTAGTAATCGCGCGGCATGCCATAAACGCAACTAACACCGCATATCAAGTGAGCGAGCATAACTTAAGCATTACACGTGTACACCCATCACACCAGACGTTCAAATGGCACTTTGCAAAAGAGATAGGACTGCTGCCCAATGAAACACATACACACACACTGTACGACCAAGCGACTAATCGGAGCTGCAGACGGTGGTGTAGGCCTGCAACCGTATAAGCCCCGCAACCAATAGACCGAGGCAACTGAGCGAGCCTCTGGTGATGAGCGCCAGAGCAAAGCATATAGGAGAGCATATAGGAGGAAGGAGAGAGTGAGAGCGTATGTACGACCGATTAGTTGATCGATCATCATCGTCGCCAAAATACGCTCTCTCTCTCCCCTTCTCTGTGCGCACGCGCGCGCACACACATCCTGTGGTTACATGCTAAACGCCAAGGGTGATTAATCAAAGTCGGAAACTTAGCGGCTCTTTCCGGATCTGCAGCGGCTACACGTGCAGCCGTGCGTACGCGAACATCGGATCGATTCCGATGAGCCGTTTAACGAGGCCGAGCGAAAGGTTTGATGCGACCGAGAGCGAGAAATTGTAGATGAATGTACGTTTTTATGAATTAAGATTGGCAGAGATTGTTTGCTCACTTGAGATTCTTGCGGAAACTAGTGCGCGATGCGATGACTGATGAGATTTTAACGAGACTTATTTATCGTTGAAAACAGCGTGTAATACGAGAAAGATGAAGACCGAAATAATTATAATCCACGATGTGTGCCTCTAATAAACATCCGTGAAATTATATAAGACACGCGATAAAGCAAGCGTTCACCAGGCCGAATAAATCTCCGCACCTTAAGACCGCACTCCCACGGCGAGATGTGAGCCATCCTCGTTTGTTTATTCCTTCCTTCCCCTACCTCAGAGCAAGAAACTTTTCCCGCTCTGTGTGTATGTATGTGAGTAGTGTCGAGCACCGGAGAAACGAGCGAGTGCAATTTCTCGGGGCTCGCGCCTGTCCCCCTTTTTATTTCGCGCGTATGCACGTCAGCGAGGCTAATGCGCCGAGGCTCGTCCCGAAATTGCGCGCACCGCCGCCGTTGTCATAATATGCTAATCCACTCTCGGGAATTCCCTAGGGCGCCATAAATAACTTGGACGCGCGCTCGCGCGCACACTAGGAGACGCGAGAAAAATTAAAATTAGCGCCAAGCTCAAAGTGCTCTCTCGGCGGCAGCGACGACGCCGAGCGAGAAAGAGAGAGAGAAAGAGAGGAACGAGCGAATAAACAGCTTAAATAATTTTTGCATTCCTTTCGCGGTGTGTTCTGTTGGCCGAGGGCAAACGCACGCGACACCACGGAATTCCGGCTGCACGAGAGAAAAAAATGCTTAGTAGGTGAGAATTTATGTTTGTGAGTTTAAAATTTCTTCAAATAATATGACCGACGATTTTTGAACTTTTAGTATAATTGATGTTGGTTGGATATGAATTTAACTATACAGAAAAAAATCATTTAATTTACCGTTGGGACATACTTACAATATAGTAAATTTTATAATTTCAATTAGGAATTTTTACTATTTTAGAAAGTAATCTGGAAATTCATAATTTAAAAAATATTTTTCGTGATCTACCTTACCGACTCTATTTGAAACATACACATTAAGCTAAATTAAATAAGAAATAATATAATATTTATTTTTGACAAAAATGAGAGCCCCGTGTGGGAATCGGACCCTAACCCCAGCCCGATGATTCGGAAGTCGCAGTCTTACCGCTGCGCCAACACATTCTTGCAAGTACGGTATTTCGACTCGTCTACATATGTTACAGCTTACCCCGTCCCATAACAATAACATTGCACTAAATATGTTATTGGCAATGTTTATTTCGGAATTGATACACTGTATGAGTTTTTGTATAAAAAAAGTTGTTGTAAAAACATATAACTTATAATATCTTTATCAGTTTTGAAGAGAAGAAAATGATAAATACATCTTTTGTCAGATTATCTCCGCTTACTATCACGTGACCCCGTAAGAAATACTCCTATTGAAAATAGTAAAATTTAAAAACAAGTGAGGACATTTTTTTTAAAATGTAGAAAAGTTTATTAAAAAAGTAAGAAATTTCGGGGTATTCCGAGTATGTCCCAGTGCTACTATAGGAAATAGTAATTTTTCTTTCTCTCCGTGTAATTCTCAAAATAAATAGTTATTTACAGAGGTCAAATCTCAATATCTCATTTAAATTGTAATATCTGTTACGTAATAAGCAAAAATATTTTATGTTATGATTTAAAAATTAATGAAACTATTGAATATTTTTATTAATTAATTATAAAAAATGGAAATTAATAAAACATTACTACTATATGACAATTTAGTAACTACATAAAAAATGAATATATATTACATTTATTAAAAACGAAAAGAAGTTTTAAGATTACTGCATCTTTTGCTCTGCGGGAATTCTCACCGCGGCAGGTTAATTTTCCACAAAAAACTTTTGCATTCACATAAACAGACTTTTATGTTCGCATCCTCGTTAGACTGAAATGAAAATGTAAAATTTAAGAAAATCCAAATGTACTGGGGCAGCTGAGTAAGTTCAGAATAAAACTAACAAAACCTTTTTAAAAGTTGGTGCCTAATTCTAAAAATCCTTGTTTTTACGTACTTTATCCATCAAAATATAAAAATAACGTTCGTTAATAATTTAATGCTTGAAATAATTTGTAAACATTTTTTTTTATAAATTAGTTGTCATCTTACTAAAATAAATGCCATTCAAAGTACTCTTATGCTCCTGTATCAGTTGCTAATATTAAAGAATTTTTATGTGTCTAATAAAGTCTATGTATATTACTTGCAATTTAAGCTAAAACCAAATTACAAGAAGTTTCTTCATTTACCTATTTCCGAAATGAAAGCACTAATACCCTAGTAGAATCATTCAATTGAATCGAAATTACGCATTAAAAATTTTCCTATTACTTTTACTAAACCAAACACAACAACTTCAGCGTATACGCTGGTTACATTACGGTTTGCTCAAAGCTCCGTAGTCGCACACTCCAATCTAATTCGAGACCGAATGAGCACGCGCCCAGCGAAAATTCGGGCTGCCTGAGAAGAGACTGAGGGTGTGTGTAATCCGCGGTGTATGTAAGGGAATCCGGACCACCGGATATTTTACCCCCGGTCGCATCTGTATAAGGGAGGCGTCGGTTGTTTTCGCGCATTGGACACAAATGTATTTGCACGTACGCGTATAACTTTTCAGCGCGCGAACTAAATACGATTTCCACGAAGAAATAATTAATCAGTGAATTTGCGTGGAAATAAAATATCTCGACGTAACGACACATTTTTCGAGCGTGCAAATGTTGTCTGGATTATGCCGATGCGGCGAATTGAATTTGATTAGGGAAAATTGAAGTTTGCAATCTTTTGATTCGGTGTGCACCGAAGGGGATCACCCGCGAATAGAAAGTATGTCGAAGTCGGATTGGATGTTTGGAAAATATTGTTCCAAGTTTTCACGAAAATAATGGATTTCAGTAGGAATAAGATTGAAAAAGACGGAGGACTACGTTTTTAAGCAATTGATTATCAATCGACATGTGGGGGAGTATTTAGGTGTGCAGTGCTTTTGTTTAAATAAAATTATTTTTTAAATATATGTTTTGTCGACTCATGAGAATGCTGTGAAGAAAAGTTAGAGAAAAAATAATAGGAGAACAAACATATGACATGCATAATTATATATTGTTTGTAACTGAGAAAAAATTGCTTACTTTCGTATAAGATTGAAATAAAAGTTATCCGAAAACTCAAGAAAAATGCGATTCTTGAGCGAAATGGACATGTCGTTCGAGCAACAACGACTACTCACCTTGGGATGTTCGCGCACAGGCACGAGAACCTTCACGGACACTCTAATGGGCTTCTCGCGATAGATGTCCACATACTTCTGCTCTTTGCTGGGCTTGCCAGCAGCCTGGGTTTTCTGGATCTCTAAAACACGAGAAGACAAAGCAACGGTTATTTTATTATCTCAGGGATGTGCCGTCTCGAAGCCTATCCCGGTAGGATAGCGCGTATCGAGCCGAAATATAGGGATTAAGGATAAGGATAAAAAATAGACCGAAATACTGGCAGAATCAAGATGGCGCCGTGCAAGGTGTTAACAGAGAAGGTGGAGGCACACAAAAAATGTAATTTAACGGCTAGTGAGTCGTGTCCTCTTGGGAACTCGTTGGGGAGGACGTTATTAAAAAGGAAGCGTATTTTCCGGCCCATTTGATATCTCGCGTGAATCGCTGAAGCAGCGCCTCTACATGTTCAATTCGTAGATTTGAGCGGACAACACATTCATTTTTTGTAATGAATTCACAGCAAATTCTTTTTTAAGATTATCGAATATTTTAACAATAAAATATTTCTCTTCATAATACACCCGAAAAGATAGTACATGGTTCAGGAACATGACGTATAAAAAATCAATTTTCCTATTACAGATGAATAATCCACTTGGTTTAAAATGTCATACTTTTAATGCAAAAGGATTTCCTTCTATAAGAAATAGAAATCTTTTTGATGCACTGTGAATTGAATCTTCAGGGGTCTCCTTTGTCTCAGACAATTTCTTTTTCTGAGTGTATGAATTCGAAAGTGACCATGAAATAATAACCACAATATGAAAGAAAACTGTAAAACTGACGACCGAACCATAACTTTTTAGGTAAATTAACTAAAGTAGAGTCGAGTACGGCATCTAAAATTTTGAGATCGACAATTTCCACTTAAGCAAATGAGGCTAACTCTTGAAAAACTATAACTCGTCAAAATTCCGACGTCGCCAGAAAAACTTAAGACTCCTTTTTCATTTCCAGACACAGTCGCATACGCGCACGGGGGCGTAAATTATGTATATCCCTCTCCACCCGTCAGATAAGACTTCCCAGTAATTAAAGCTCAGGGCTCCCCGCGCGAGAAGCTCACGCACACTTTGCTCTTCCAATCAGCTAAAATCCTCGGGCTTGTGCGTTCTTTGCGCTCGCCACCGCGACGGCATCTTTATCCAGGGGAAAAACGTTTTACGAGCGCCCGGCGTTAGAGCGCGCTTCGTGAATGAAAATGAGTTACAGAGATTGTTCTTCTTGTTTTCGTTGCCCCTGCACGCGCGTAATAAGCCGGAATTTTATTGCGACATAGTTAGGACGGGGCCAGCGGGAGGAAAGTTCAGTAATACTACGTGTGCCAATGTAGAAAAAAAATAAAGAAGTGAATAAAAGTTTGTAATAAAATTTTAATATTTTTTTAGTAAATGTTTTATAGAATGATAAAGTATTTTATTGCGACAACATATTTCCATTTTCATGATAATTATTGTGAAAAAGTATTATTTTATTGTTACCTGAAATTAAAAAAAAAAAAACAAAGTGAAACATAAACCTCTTTTTCCGTGAAATATCAAATTTTAAAATATGAATTATGATTGCGCCAATAAATCACAAATTATTATTCTATAACCTGTTTTTAAAAAGGGTCTATTAAAAATAATTGTTATAATAAAAATAACGGTTATAGTTTATATTCAAATAGCTATAATATATTCAAAAGTTAAGATTGACACAAAAATATCAATTTTTACGGCAAAACTTGGTAATTATTTTAAGAACTGGAATAGGTTCTTGATGTGCAATCACTTCTCGTGATTTTTTTACTAAGAAACTTTTCACAGCGCCTAACACAAGTTCCTTCATCACCGAAATACCGTTCAATATAGTTCGAACTCGGCCATCATCTTTAAAAACTTCGATAGTTATATACATAGCACCCACACACCTGTCCTCAAACTTCAGCCTCAAGTATTCACGGAGACA
This sequence comes from Torymus tubicola, assembly GCA_035583055.1. Classification (NCBI taxonomy): domain Eukaryota; kingdom Metazoa; phylum Arthropoda; class Insecta; order Hymenoptera; family Torymidae; genus Torymus; species Torymus tubicola. The sequence goes on from JAWWEQ010049154.1 coordinate 13,924, forward strand.
TTATGATTTTAACTCGCTTCCTTCTTCGCCGCGATAAGACGCGGGTGCACCAAAGGAGATTAAAATGAAAATGGCTGGGAGATCGGGAAGAAAAAGACAAGGGCGCGAGACGAGGACAAGAGCCGAAGAAAAAGAAAGACTAGGAGGGGGAGGCGGGGGGGGGGGGGGGGGTAACC
>JAWWEQ010049155.1:0-14095 GCA_035583055.1 Torymus tubicola
TTTACTAATAAATTAGTAGTTTTTTCCACTAATTGAATTGGTGGAGCAATTTTCACTAATTCAACTTTAGAGAGTACGTTTTAAAGAGGAGAAAGGAATATTTATTTTTAGCTACGTCTCGCAAATAGGGAAAAATTTTGTATTTAAGATAACTACAAAAATATTTTATTGAAATGTGTGCTTGGATAGATACAAAATGAGCCATTATAATCGTGACTAGGGCACTTTGGCACTTTGTTATTCACTTGTTAGCTTATTTCTCAAACTTTTCGTTTATCAAATGAGTAAAACAAATTATTTCCATGAGAGTTTATATCAAATTGCCTCTTTGAAATTTTTTCTGTAATCTTATTTATAAGTTCTTTATTATTTGTAAACCGAGTGTTTGACATTGATTATTAGAATTTTCCTATTACAAATTCACGATTCTTGAAATAGTGTTAAATGAACTTATGTTTTCTCTCTATACAGAATGAATGCCGATAATAATAAGGTTCACCTGGATTGCCGGGACCGGCGAATGGCGGGCCATGCGGATGAGGTGGCGGATGACCAGCGAAGAAATCGTGGTGGAAGCCAACTGGACCGCCATATGGAAAGTCAAACTTGTCAGTGAAGTAGGGAAAACCGGGTGGGCCATCATCACCACCAAGGCCCCCGTGATTCAGATTCAACGGGAAGCCGCGCATTTTTCGTGAGCCTCCAAAGAACGGACTTCTGCCCATTGACGTTAACTGTTTTAGGCGGCGTTCCTTACTTCTCTTATTCTGGAACCAAACCTGTATAACATTTGACATCAGCTTAAATTATACAACTGCATTTTCCCTTCCCTCCAATCAATATCTTTTTAGTATGTATGTGTTGGTGAATCGACAAAACTATATTATTTTGGAACTCCAAACTATAAGGCTTCAAGGGTGTTGTCTGGTATTCGGATTTAAAAAAAATCTATTTTTTACAATTACTATAAAATTTTTAATCGAAACTTCGAAATATTTACAAAGTTATAGCAGTTTGTTTAATAGAGTGTGGAGAACGGACGCTATGACTCGTGCGGCAATGGTGCCGGTCCTGTAGTTGTATTATTCTAATGTAGGAGTGTGCTGGGTAATATATATCGGTAGATTTAATATTTTTTATTCATATATATAATATTTTTACAAGTACATGTTTGAAGTACTTTTAACAGTTCGATAAAATTTAGTGACACAATCTGGAACTCATGGAATTTATAAGTCATATTAACTTCTGAAATCCAGTTGGTAGTCAAAAATACAAATTCTTAATATTTTTTGTCATTTAAGGCCTGTAACTTTTTTTAATAACGGGCAACAATCTAGATCAAAAGTTTTTTTTCCAAATTTATTAAAAAAACAAAACAGAAATAATGCTTCTGGAAAAAAAAAGATTGTGCCGTAGATTTCTTTGTCTTGCATGAAGGTATATTATGAAGCAGCCAATCAGAGATTTTCAAAATGAGTCACAACAAATACAGGCGTATTCTACAAGTAAAATACAAATTTTTCTCCAATCATTTTTCTATACAAAAAGTTTCAATATTTTGAGTAAAAAATGACAAAATTTATATTTTAACCAAAAATTTTTAAAAATAATAATTTTTAGTGGTTATAACTCTTTTATTTGTGAAAATATCAATCTAGAACTTTAAGAATATATTTTTTTCATAAAAAACTAAATATAAAACAATTTTGAACAATTTTAAAATTTTTAGCTTTTTACTACGCGTAATATATATCCTATACATATACGCAAAAATGCTAGAATTATGAACTTTCACATGATACAGTTCAAAAACATTAATTTTCAAAAATCACGAAAAATTTATTAGCATCTGGTGTACGAAAGTGAACGCGTTCACAAAGTTTCAAGAATATCTATTCTTTTACTGCTCAATTTGACAGAGAATGAGCCATATATACAGATTAAAAGAAAGTTATATTGATACAAATGAAAAGTTTATAATTCTCCAAAATATTAATGATGATTATTTGAAAAATTAAAATGCATATTTTATATATATATCAGCGGTGTTTAGCTCAGGCGTCAAGGTACTTGCTTCCCAAAACAAACGTCGTTTAGGCCTTGCGTTCGATCCTCCGTTAGCGCAAATTTGTCGGAGACATTTTCTGAAAAATGTTTTCGGACTTCGAAGAACGAACCTCGAGCCCGGAGTTGGTGGCTGAAGCTCCCGCATGCACCTGATCTATGGGTCGGATTGACTAGCATAAGCACAATGATTGTACTGAGCGTATAAGTACCGAAAGATTGATTCCACTGTGGGTTTCGCTCGGAAGATTCGCCCAACTTATAAGGTAGAAGTCTAGCAGTGGTTCAATCGGTAAGACTGGAATTAATTACTCGTCAAGACGGGTTTGAGTCCCAAATCTTCACCGATTGATACAAGCACCACTGTTTTATACATGAGCTTCTTGCACTTATCGGGGTCAAAAGATAACCGTTTTGATTTCAATACGTTCCACAGTTACTGTATGGATCAATAGGATTGTATCTAATGAACTGGATCTCTTGGGAAATCATTTTCATTTTATTTTTATAAAATTTTGTAACATAAGAATTTATAGCGACAGAAAGTAGTAGAGTTATTTAACTAGAATAAAATTTTAACTCAAAATATAATTCTATATTGTTAATTCATAATCCAAACGAATCAGCCAACGCACGAATAAGATTCTGTATTTTAGGACATTTAAATTCGTTTTTGTAGGTCTAACTCGTCGGGAATTGATTGTACATAAAAATTTTAAATGAGAAAAAGTTTTTTTTTATTATTATCTGCAACTTTTGTATTCAACATTTATGTGTAAAATCAAATCCTATCGAGTTATAGCCGAAAATCGTCCATTTTATGTATGTTTAGGCTTTAAAAATCGTTTTTTTGGATTTAACTCATCAGGTATTGATTTTACATGAAAATATTGAATGGGAATAAAGTTTTGTTTTATTATAATCTACAACTTTTATATTTAACATATTTGTGTGAAATCAAATCCTGTTAAGTTATAGACAAAAATCGTCCATTTCATATATATTCAGACCTTTTAAAAGTGTTTTTGTAGGTGTAACTTTTCAAGAATTGATTTTAAATGATAATGTTAAATTGAAAAAAAGTTTTTTTTAATTATTATCTACAGGTGCTACATTTAACATTTATGTGTAAAATCAAATGCTGTCAAGTTATGGCCAAAAATCGTCAATTTTTTACCTTTATTTACTGTTTTTTTTTGCACTTGTGTTGGTAAATATTGCTTGTAGTAAAAAACTTCCAACAGAAAAAAGATGTCTTTCAATTTGGTTTAGCAGATAAGCCAGTAGATATTAGCTTCAAATTAATTTTTCTAGACATTAGGCTTGAAAATTGATTTTTTGAGATATTTCTTTGTGCTCGTATTTAAAAATTTTTTTAATTTCTCATTTTAGAACCACCATTGAGGTATAATTGGAGGAGTATTTTCCCGGAAGCCCGATAAAACCGGTCAAAAATTTGCTGAGATAATCGAGAAACATGAGTATATACGGACGTACAGACATACACTGAGAGAAATGTCCTATTAAAATTTATTATAAATATAAGAAAAATTACTATATTCGATAGGAACTTGGGGACAAACTTAAATTATGGAAAATTTTATTACAATAATAGAAAAAGTTAATGTACTTAAAATAATTTTTCTAACAATTCGTTTATAAAAATTAGTATGCCCGTTATAAATATTATTATGTTATATAGTAAAAATTTCAAAGCAGTAAATATTCCAAATAGACTAATAATAATTATAATAAAAAAAATTAATTTTATTTTAGTACACTATAAATTTTATTTTGTATCGCATTTCAAATTACTATAAATGTAGTAAAAAACGCTACATTTAAAAATTACCATCAATCATAAGAAGTTTTGCTATTCAATAGTAAAAATTGCCACAGTACTTTCTGCGCAGGCCAAAGCGCACACGTGTCATTTTGAGATTATAGGTTTCTCTCGCAATTTCACTTTGTCGTACTTTAAGTTAACAAAAGATCGAATACTCAATTATTTTATTTTTATATTATACAAATTAATTGTAAGTTGTTTTTTGGTGTTATCGTTGTTATTTATTGCTATTAAATAATCATTGAGTTTCTCTCGCAAATGGTAAACTATTTGGGTAAGTGGTTAACGCGTCCGATAGTCATGCTGAGGGTCCCAAGATCGAATCCAACAGTCATAAAAAAAAAAATTTTATTTCTAAATTTATTTATTCTAACATGTAAATGTATTATTATGGAATCTACCACAATATTCTATAAATGTAAAATATGAGAAAAAAAATTAATGTTTTGAAATTTGAACTTTGTCATAAAAATTACTATGTTCGATAACAAAAATTGATTATTTTGGGTAGAAAACACTTTTTATACATTAAATTATTAGTTTTTGAAGTAAGACAATTTTCGCTATGGTGAAATTATAAAACTCTTTCGAGTAGCGGTCGTGCTAAAAATTGTATAAATTATGCTATAACTAGTAAAACTATCTGAAAAACAAGATAGAGAACAAGGTAATATGAAGAAATTGGATTTCAGTCCAATTAATCAATCGATCCTATAAATTATGAAAAATTAAATCTGATTGTACAGATCTAAAAAATGATTATACAAATTACTCCAAATTATTAAACAAAGTGATAAAGAATAACAAATGTAAATTTGGATGAGATAAGATAAAAGAAAGGCAATAGATTATATATTATTCGAACAGTAATAAAGTTATAAATAAAGAGGATATTGCAAACCTTATAAAACGCTTATATCTACGAAGTTAGTACTCATTGAAGTAAAAGACAATTGTAAAAAATGTTCAGTTGATGGCCGTACGCATCAGCGGTGCCAAGACAAGAAGAAGAAGAAGAAGAAGAAGAATTGTAAAAAATACAAAGTCAATATTTCTATGTCTTACTATAAGCGTTTAAAATAATCCAAGATCTTAACCCTTTATTGCCGGACACCTTGTTCTTACTTAAATATAATTTTTTTATATTCTTAGTAGTGCTAGAACTAAGGGAAAAATGGGAGTTTCGCAAGGAGCAACTAGGGCAACATTAGGACTACTTTTATTTATGTGATACGTTGATATTTATAGATCAGGCAGAGATAACTGTATTTTTTAATTGTGAAAATCAAAGAATAAGCAAGTGAAAAAGCAAATAATAAGTGCTGATAAAATAGGTATTCCTGTTGTTATATTACATGGCTTTTGCTCCTGTTCTTTTCGTAACATAGCTCTACAGTAAACATTTATTCTACATCACCTGGATGACTCTCATAGGCAATCCGGTCTCTTTGGCAAGTTGCTCGCGGATGTGCCTTGTCGGCTTAGGCGTCTGTGAAAAGGCTGTCTTCAGGATCTCGAGCTGTTTAGCCTTGATGGTGGTTCGAGGTCCACGGCGTTTCGAGCCGGCTCCACCATCTCCACTGCCACCACCCGCACCACCGTCCGGGCTCTTGTTCTCCGTTTGGCTATCACGCGTCTCTGGATCTCCGTCCAGTGAGCCTACGAATAATGTGAATCATACTTCTTTTACACTGAGCGGCAACAAGAAAAAAATGGTTTGATATTAAAATTAACTCTAAGATCAAAAGGAAGTAGCTCTCACGTCGAATTTTATTCCTTAAGAACTCAAAGTAACTTTCGATCCCTACGATCACTGTTCAAGAATAAAGGCTTGCTGATAGTGGCAAGAAATGTACACGATTGCTTAGAAAACCTGTGACATTTTTATCAAGAGTATGGGAGAAGGGGAAGAGCGAAATACGTTTGACTATCAGCGTGCACCCGAATGAAATGTATATATAGACTTTGTGATAATACATATGAAGTGCCGAAGCATCCGAGTGCGCTCAAGGGGCGAAGGACTTTACCACGAGCTTATGAAAATGTTTGGACAGTCAGCGCTACATAAGGGGCGCACTCGTTAGAGACAGTTTTGCAGCTCTCTGTTAGAACACATCTGTCCCCTGCTTCTTCTTTGACGCTCAAGTTTTCGCATATGCTCGACCAACAACAAGTGGTCCAAATACATACAATGGATTACTCATAGAGAAATTAATATTTAGCAGATCCTGAACTATGGTGTGCCCATTGGGCACTCGTAAAAATAGAAATAAGTAAACAAATTTGGCAGTGCTTATTTTTGGTAATAATATTGCTAATTCTTTAAACTGCTAGTTTCTGCTAGGAATTTCAAAAGTGATAGTCAATTATATCAATTTTTTTACGTGTCTTACTAGAGAAATTATATTTCGTTGAATATGTATACTCATTCTACACATAACTTATCGTGAAAATAGAAAGGGCGATAAAAAAAACGTTGTTTTCGTCATACATGTTCCCGTAAAGTGAGTACTTTACAGACTGCTTTGAGTCCGTTAAGTTGTTTTTTAGTGATTCATATTCATGCAAGCTTCTATTTTTAACGTTGTAGAACACATTTGCGGCAAGATTTTCCATATCTCGAGACAAAATGCCCATTTGGCGTGATTGGGAGCACTGGAATTAATTTTTAAAATAAAATATCGACTTTTAGTGATCCATTAAACGTTTTCCTACTGATGATCGGCACTTTCCTTGTAGGAAGTAGTAAGTATGAAGGAGGTCATGACTTACCTTGATCCTCCGAGTCCTCCTGTTTGCAAGGATCGCCTCCGAGCGGAATGTCGCTACCAGCACCAACAATCTGCTCTCCAGGAGCTCCCGGTCCCATATTGTGAACGCCTAAGTGTGGCACACCAACACCTCCAGGATGTTGGTGGCCAACGTTACTACCGTCTTCGTCCTCGTCCTCCGATCCTGAACCCATTAATGAGTCGCCACCTTTAATAAAACAAACATATTATAATTATAATTTAATATCTTATTTTCTGCTTGAGATTTCTTTATAAGCTTGTATTATCTTAGTAGTGACTAACAGAAGAAGCTATCTTGACAAGACTCACAAAACATATGCTATCTGGAATTCATTTTTCTTCTAAGTAAGTTTTCTAATAAGTTAAGTAGATTCATATTTATAATTCTCCTGTATTATGAAAAACAATAAAATTCACAAAAAGAATGAGCTCTATCGTATCATTTATGTTATGTTAGAGCCGAACCAAAGAAAATAATGTGAATATCACAGAAATAATATATATATTTAAGTAATGAAATTTTTCAAAACTAATTTTTACACTTGATTTTGAATATTTGACATGTTTAATATACATTTTATTTATATAAGTAATAAAATACTCTTTGCTTATACCACAAACAGCAAAAAACAGCAAAACATGGAAAAAATGCGCACATCGGACACATTTAAAAAAATTTAAATAGCGGTAACTTTTTTCTGAGGTGGTTTAGAGTCTATAATAATACAGAGGTTCATGGTGTGATATTTCCTACAACCTCTGTGAGTTTCAAGAAAATTGGTGTTCCGGAACCCTGAGCCTCTTCTAGCAGATAACATTTATTTATCTGTTTCTTTTATTTTTCCCAGAATTTCACTCATCTGTCAGATGATTCAGTCTGGGCATCCCACTCAATTTAGAAATTTTGAGGTTAGAATAACTTTTAAACATTTGCAAATATCATGCTAAAAATTGGTTTCTGTGTCTTTTTTTCGTTATTTTGAAAATATTTAATCAGGTTTCAGGAAATTTAAAATTTTAGTCCACCCGGTTGTCATAAAATCATCCATAATATTATATATGGGTATTTTGACGTCAACTGTTAAAGTTTAAACTTTTAAAAATGTTCATAATTTTTTTAATTGTTCTAAACCAGCCTCAGAATAAAAATGTAAAATTTTAGAGCAAAATATCCAACCGTTCAAAAGAAAGATTTTTTGAAAAATTTAAGAATTTTTTCAATTTTTATAATTTCTTAACTCAAAAACTTGAATCTTTTTGTATAGTAAATTACGCAGGAAAAAGTTTACAAATTCCTAGAAGAATGGTTAAAGAAATTTTTTTTATTAATACTATATTTTTTGGTATTAATATTTTGAAATACAATATTCAAACTGTAAAAAAAGGCGAATACAACATGATTGATTATACCCAAAATGGGGTAAAAGATTTCTTAAAATGTTATCTTTCAAATAGCACCATCCCGAAAATGGTTGGAGATCACTTAATATTCATGATATAGGTGTTTATGTGACCCGACCTAGAGTTTCGGCACTAAGAGAGATATTATTTCTCTAGTCACAAGTCTATATATATAAAGTTTACATGCATCAAGAAATATATTTTGAATTTTGAAAGAAATAACCTTATAATAAAAATAAAAAACAAACAACATCATGTACAAAGTTACAGCGTGACAACACTTTCGAACAATCAGATTGCGAATAAAGCGCGAAATAATAAAGGGGACAGCGGAGTATGATTGACTCATCAGGTACCATTGGCTGTTCAAATTTAATAGCGAATACCCTAATTTTCGTACTGCGGAATACGATCTTAAATCACCCAGCAAAAAATACTCAACCTTCGTAAATATAATTACTAAGACGACAAAAAACAATATTTTAAAGTAATGTAACATGCCAACATAATTTTAGAAAGTCTATATCTTTTGTAAATATTAATGAAATTACTCCCAAAAAAATTTGAGTATAGTATTTATACATACGGAGCGCCTGACACGCCGGATTTTCCAAAAATCAACTCAGACCACTTATTTAATTAAATAAAAGCCCTAGTGTCGATAAGTAGAAATCTGTATTTCTAGAATTTAGCCAGTTTTAAAACGGATATATTTAAAGGAAATGATTATATAGAATTACACAAAAAAATTTTTGAGCCTCGTATTTACATACACAGAGCGCCTGAAAGACTTATTTTTCCAAATAAATGTTTGTACGTTAGGTTATTAAATAAGGGATTCGAGTCAATTTTAAAACTTACATCGCCTTAAGAAAAAGAAATTATAAAACCAATATTTCATATTTGAAAAAGTCACTCAATGGTAGATGAATTAAAAGAATAAAAGGTGAGATTGTTGACTTTATAACTTTTAGTTGAATGGATACTATTAACATAAGATTGTAAATGCATAAATAAACTTACTATGTATTATATTAATCAGTTTGATAACTTGATGTCTGATAACTTTTGGAATTTCATAGTATATTTCTTTCAAGACTTACTGAAAATCTTATATTTTGAACTTCTACCTATTTTTTTAGATGGCTATAGGGATCTTCATAAAAAAAATTACTTATTATATCTGCCTAAGGATTTTGTAGTAGATTGAATTTGAATATTTTCTGAATAAATATTTTTTAATCACAAAAACTATAAAAATACCATTGAAATAACTTAAAACAGTAATATTTTATAAATATATACGTAATATGAAAAAGCAACAATAAAAATAATAAAGGAAAATGCCTTTTACTGTTGCTTTATTTACAATTAAATTTCTTTATTGAAAACCTGTCTCTAAAATTCGGTGTGGCTTGTGCTTATACTATACATATTTATATGTAAAAATAAGTTTTTAAATCTACAGGGTGGAAAAATGTCGAGCACGAGCTAACAATAAGCGAATTGTTGTTACATTCATAGTAAGTATCAAAGAAATTGTTATTAAAAATTACATCTTATTTTTTTACAATTTTCAGACACCAATTTTTTAGAGGTTTAATCAACCATAGCCACCGCCGAGATAGCACGTTGTGTTAGCTTCGGCCGAAATAGTATCTTGTTTTGCTCAGCCATCAATATGCGAATTTGCTTTAACACATTATCTATAATTCTTATTTTGAAAACGTAGACAGAATATTAGCAACGCTTTTGTATTGATGTCTACTATCTTCTTTATTTTTTTGTTTCAAATATATTCTAAATGCTCACTATTTTTACCAACAATTAAAAGGTACAGAACAAATAATATAATTAAAGGAAAAAATTTTTTACAAAAATAAACTAACTAAATTTATATTTGAATCGGTCTTACAGTACACTTTCTATTATCTAATGTAAGAACGTTTACGACAGCAAAATATACTCCTTTGTAACCTGTATAGCAGATGGGCTCAGACTGCAGAATTTTTCGGTTTTTTAATTTTTTCAATTCTTAGATAACTTGTTTCTTTCGTACTTTGAAATTAGTAAAAGATTTTATGTACGAAAAAGAACAAGTTCGACTGATGAGTGCTCGATGTGTCAAATCCTACGAAATAATGCAATATAACCATAAGGGAGAAACTGAAAGAGAGAAAAGGAGAGAGAGTATATGTGTGAGAGAGAGAGAGAGAGAGTGAGAAAGGGGGGGGGGCAAAACGGCAGTGTTAAAGAGACGGAGGGAGGAAAGAACTGATCTTTAGCTTGGTTTTGCTCTTTCCCCTCTTACGACTAAACAGAGAGTTGCGGTTAGGTGTCGGTAAACAACAAAAGAAACCCACTCCATGACGTAACGACCTTCGGTTCACGTTTCATCGTTCGAACATAGCCTGAATCTCTCTCTCTCTCTCTCCCTCACTCGCTCCCTCTCTCTCCCTCTCTCTCTCTCTCTCACACTCTCTACCTCTCTCTCTCCCTCTCTCCCTCACTCCCTCTCACCCTCTCTCTCTCTCTCTCTCTCTCTCTCTCTTTTCACTCACATACTCCATCTCTTTGTAATCTCTCGTATAGTTGGTCTCTGGTATAGTTGTAATGCTGAAAATGATAGATTTAGCTGTTCACATGCCACGAATCTTCTTCACAGGAGTTTTATTCTGACTATTTTCCGGTATTTTTACAGCTTGTCGTTATCGACTCCAACACGAAGAATAGTACCTTCAACATTGACTACCGCACCACCTATTTCTCTTTTTTTGTCTTAATTCTGTTTACACTTCTCTTTTCTTATCTGCCTATTATTTATACATCAAGAGACTGTACGAAAATTTGGCGTAAATAAAAAAGAATAATATAAACAATATAGACACCAAGAAAAATATTGTGTAAATTTTATAATATTTATAGAAAATTTTACTATACTGTAGGGTAATCCAACTACAAGCAGTCAGTTTCAAAATTTGTATCCAATAATTTTATAGTAATTATCGTACTTTCCCGCAATATTAGAGAAAAAAATTTCTAACCGACTGCATTTATTTTTACAGAAATTTTTTGAGAAATTAACGAATAGATTAAATAGTATTAAATTTTTACAATATCAGAAACTTTGCTGATATAGAGAAACGAACTTGGACCTCTGGATTGACAAGCTAACTAGTTACTATTGTATGTAAAACTTATATTTGTAGAAACAATTCGCAGATAAGATTTCCTGACATTTGTACAAGAAATGCTGGAGAAGTGTGTATATGTATGCGTGCATGTGTGTATGTGTGTGATACAAAGTTTTCAAATAAAAACACATTCTGCAGAAATTATCGCAGAAAATAATTGACATGAACGTATAAAAAATAATATCGTCTTCTCTTCAGAAATAGGTAAAGCTTCGAATCCGCTCAATTTTAGTAAGATATTATTGGTTGCTGAAATTATTTTTATTGATTTATTTTACTAGTACTAGAAAAATACTCATATGATTTTTTGTAAGAGTAAAGACAAATATTCTGATGATAAAAATTGCCATGATTTGGAAGTAATGCCTACGATATGTCTGACATTTCCAAAAATTAGTAACAATTTTCACATAAAATAATAGTATTTTTTGACAAACGAAATCTGTCCTACATTTGCAAACAGATTTCTTTTATCACTAATTTACGAGTTTAACGAAAATCTATAAATGCAAAAAAATTGCATTACTGTTTATGAAATTTCCTAGTCAATAACATAAAAATAAAATACGTATTATAATAAACATATATAAATTTCTACAACTCAACACATAATATAAATGTAAATAAATTTTAATGTGTATTCTAATTGTAGCATGCATATTTTTTACTTTTGCAATTCTCATACTTTTTATTATAAAACTTTACTGATTGTTACATTTTCGTTTGTAACAAACATAACTGCGATTAATTATTTTACCTGTGTTTTTAGAACAATGGTCAGTTTTTATAAATTTTTACCACAGTTTTTGTATCTCATTTTTGTTTTTCAGTCAATTTTTTTATTCCTTTTTCAGATGTGCGAGTTTAGAGTGACTCTCAACATCAAGCGTGTTGAACTGTGACTTTTTCGATCCCGGTCGCGCCTTCTTTTTTGACCTGTACCCGACCGACCGAGTATGTGGGCGGGGAAACAAAAAAAAGTGATCTTGCACGCTCGCTTTTTTCTTCATAAGAGCCGCCGTCTCTCGCATTCCTTTTCTGCGTCCCGCTGAGGTTTATTTCGAAATACACACCCAACAGACCATCCCCTATTTCCCTCAGGAAGAGGGAGCGAGAGAGAGAGAGAGAGAAAGAGAGAGAAGATAGAAGCAGAAGTGTCGGAGAAATGGAGTAAACTACGGTTCAGCTTGCATACGTAGAAACCAATTCCAAAGAATTTCATAATAGCATTAGTGTACACCCGTCTAGCGTACAAATTTTTTTCTAGCATTTTTTTTATTTTTTTCGTTTTCTAGGAAATCCGTCAATGTATCTCGTGACATAGCACAATCGTGAATATTCGAAATGCGTCATCTGTCCAGAAAATCTTTCTCGGATTTTGAAACGTTATTTATTTTAGTTACCTGCAAGTTATTATAGAAAGAAACCAAACGTACCGTGACGTCCGTGCATATGGTGACCGATAGGCAATGGTTTTCCTGAGAGATAGTCCTCCTTGCAGACAAAGGTGTTGTCGTCGAGTACGTAAAGCTCCTCTCCAGTGCTCATTTGCTTTCGACAAACCAGACAAGTGAAGCAATTCAAGTGGAAAACTTTGTCTCGCGCCTTTCGAACAAGATCCGACGGATTGATGCCTTGAGAACAGCCACCACATTTTGTGCCGTAACGCCTGCAATCACAATAATCACGGCACCATCGTTATACCTCACTACTCTATTGTCAATCTTGCTTTTCTATAAAATTAAACAAAATATTTAATATTACGCAAGATATTTGAACATAATTATTATTTAAAGTTGTTTCTCAATATTCGTGAAAATGGGATTAAGACTCGAAAATTCTTTTATAATTTTTAATAAACAAAGAATTATTCACAGTCCATATAAACTAAAACAGGAAACAAGATTATTACTTTATAAAAAAATAAAACTTTTAAAATAAAAACATAGTTTAAGAAAGATGAAATTTGGCTTTTTTTCCAAGTTCTTCAAAGAATGATTATAAACCCAAATAACAGACGATATGCATGAGAACGAGAGAGACGTACAGCACCACAAAACGGTATAAGTAGGTTGTGCTCTCGTTCAGCGCACTAACTGTAATACGTTAAGGAATTACCTTAATTTTCAAAAGTTTACATTACTTTATAAAGTAATTAGAAATTGTAAAAAGAAATTGTAAATTCATTAATGTCTTCTGTTGCTTTAAATCCTAATACGTAATTTTCTCACGATATGATATTTGTATGAACATTTGCGCCAAAACTATTATATAAAATTCAAATAAAGTAGAGGTGTAATTCATTTAATTCAAAATTTTTATTTCACAGTTACAACGCGGTCCCTGTACGAAGTCATTTTTCAAAAAGTATTTACTCTGGTTTTCTATTTTAGTATTCTTGCGGAAAATATGAAACGCTTATTAAATTGTTATTTTTGTATGCGTTACGAATAAAAAAATTTCATTAGGATACTAACACAATAAATAATGATATTAACAATTAGAGACTCGCTAGTTTGCTGAAAATTGATTCAAAACGCAATCGTAAAAGCAGGAAACGCATAAAAATAAATGCTCTTAGAGATAAAAGGAGCGCGTGCGTATGGACGAAAACGTTATCTTTGCGACAATAAATTTTATTAAAATATAAAGTCTTAATACAGTCAGTACGGACGTAATTACTTAAAATTTTGGACGGTTTGGAAGATTTGGGCGAAAAATTTTTGCAGAATTTTTGCAATCAATAAAAAGTGCTTAGAATTCATCAAAGAACGCATTAGAATTTTTTCAGAATT
>JAWWEQ010049156.1:0-14093 GCA_035583055.1 Torymus tubicola
AGAAAAATCCGTTTTAGTTTCCCTTTCCTTTTTTTGTCGTAGATCGCCCCCCCCCCCCACTTTTGCCAGCGTGTACACGGGATCTCGGATTGAAACAGAGATCGCATTGCCTTTCATGCTAATTGACTGCTATCGGCGCTTGCTTGTTCTTTTAATTTTAATTTTTTTTGCAATAATTTTGGGCTTTAAGTGGTAATTGAAATATTTCTTTTTTTTTTAAATTATTTATTAGGATTGTTTGATTGGCTTAAGTATTTCCTTTAGTTTTTACTATTACAACTCTTAGATTTATTCTTTTTTTAATGTGCACGACAATCATATTTTGCTTTTAAATTGCTTTGGTATTAATTAGAAAATTTTTAATTTTTTAATATTAGTAATTAACAGAAAAGAAAAAGCTGAGCTAAGCAAAAGCAGTGAACTATAGCTATAGTCTCCCCCAATGTTTTACATTGAGCCGTCTCATTATTGTTTAATACCTTGGATAAAATAGATATTCGTATTTTGATGACTTTCTGCGCTAGCGATGAACCCACGTAATTGGAATTCTTTTCAAGGCCGACGTCGAGAATTCCGATAATCCCTTCCCGCCTTTTGTTTACACTCACTATGCTACGTGAGAGTAGTCGCGATCTAGCTACTGGTGCGATTGTTAACAGTGCGAATATTTTGCGTGCGAATCGATAGATAATGTTATGTCCCCAAACCTGTAGGAAATTTCTCAAGGCCACATTTAGAATAGATAGCGATTTCCGAACCTGTAATATCCTTTAAACTTTTCACACTTTGCATTGATCCTGAAATATATAATAGCGTATCTTTAAATTATTCGGACTTTTAAAGAATTAAGTAGTTTCGTTTTGTGTTGTTAAAATGTCCCCGTCAAAAAGTCGTAATGACGAGTTTTGCATACCACCCGCGCGAAGCTTCACGCCGTATAGTAAATTGCGGGAAATTGAAAATTGGATTTACCTTGGTAAAGAGGTCAACGACGCAATAATTTCTAAGGACAAGAGTATCGGTTTAAATGTGAATCGTAGTCCTGACGAGATTCGCGAGTGCATATTGTGATTTGAATCATGTCAGTATTATGGATTAAAATCGTGTTCGTGGGATCCCAAACGGGATTGTATATTTGACTCTCCGCTACCGAATGATTTCCAGTCCGAGATTTTGATTACGACCAAAAATTCTAATATTGGTTTTAAACATTTACGTGATAGTTCTGCAAGTATAAGTGTGTATAGTGAAACCGTGACAAGTTGCAATGCGCTGAGAAATTCCTTTCGTGTTAATACTGTAATGTCTGATAGATTTTCTGTACGAATGAGCCCTTTAATTTTAGCTTCAGATGTAGAGAATACGATAGCCAATTATCAGTCACGATCTGAAAAATTTAGAATTGATTCCCCGTGTTCTAAAAGAGAAAGTTCAGTGTCGTTCCTCTCGCTAATCGATTCACCTAATATCGATGACAGAGGCATAGAGCCCCTACAGCTGACTTATGTGGCACGCGTAGTTCAGCCCTCTAGAGGCGAAGCCTTGCCCTTTATCCGAGAATCGAGAGACCCCGTAGAAATAGAGTTTTCTAGTCCCTGCCGTACCGAAACCGACAATGATTTTGAAATCGAGAATCCCAGCTTAAGTACTTCCATTTTAACCTCTTCCTATGGAAGCGATATTATATTTCAGCTGTTTGAGTCCACTTTTCCCACGTTACAGTACCCTATAAGTCAAAGTACCCGTGATAAAATAAATGAAGACTCCGATTTGCGTAAACTTAGCTTGATAAGTCCCAATGATAACCCCTCCCTTTTGTTTGAGTCCGACCCGCCAAAGTATAAGCAGCAGCAAGTAATTTGAATAACGATAAAAGTAGTTTAAGTAATTTTAGTTTTAATTGCGACGAGAGTGAAAACTCCAGTCTGAGTAGACTTAGTCTGCTATGCCCCTGCGAAAATGAGATCAACGATCTCCCCCGTTTAGTTGAATGCGACACGCTACAGCTTGCAAAGTCGTTAGATAATGCGAATAGTATTATGCGTAGAAAGAAAAGTAATTTTCGTGATTTTAGCTTTAACGTTAGTGAAAAGTTTAGTACGCTAGATAGTTTTAGCAGCGATACTTTCCTGACTGATATTACACGGTGCAAGCGACCTACAAAACGGCGCAGAGTCAAAAGCCTTGAATTCGTGGCCAGGAGTTCAAGCGTCAGTCAGAGTAAGTTTAAAGTGTTCGAGATCCCCCCTAGATGGAACGACAAGTTTAACCCGAGCCAAGATAGTCTGACCTCTGCCACAGAGAGTGGTAGTGCGTCCCAAGTAGTTAGTTCCGTTGATTCTGTGCAAAAGAGCCCAATAGGCAGTACTAGCAGTTGTTTTTCATTGACTAATAAGAAACGGTGTAAGCGACCCAGAAAGCGTCGCAAATGTAAAATTCGCCGCCGGGAGTTCAAGCATTAGTCAAAGCGATGTTATGACAAGTATGTCAGAAAATAGTGATAAAGCCCTCGGAGATGAGGCAGTGTTTAAAGAACCAAGTGAGTTAAGTTTACTCCAGTCTAACAGAGACAGGAGTTTTAATGAGTTAAGTTACGCAAGTGATTCAGCTGTTGATTATAGAGTAGCATGCAGTGCAGGTTGTAGTCCTCACGTGCGCGAAGTAAGTCGTTGTTTTGGTTTAGATAAAGTAAAGTCCGCTTCCCGTCCAAATGTTAAGAATAGAGATTCCCCCATTGCCCTCGAAGTCAGACAGAAGTCAAAAGCAAAAGCCCCCGTTCTGACCGCTATTGAGATTCCCAGTGAGAAACAGGTAGAAGCTAATATGATTCCCGCGATGATGTCCCTTAACATTCGTCCCCCGTTCAGTTGGAATAAAAATATGTCAAGTAACCGCGAATTCGTCAATACTTCTCAGGCGTGGGTTCACAATACCCCCCCCCCCGCATAAAAATAATATAAATGCTCTAATTTGTTGGAATTGCGCAGGACCCGGACACGTGTACAGAGTATGCCCCTCCCAGCGACGCCGCGTATTCTGCTATTCGTGTGGTTGCCCGGGATGTACAGTTCGAACATATTCTAGCTGTAACAATAAAGCGTACCGCAGAGGTAGCAAGCCTATAGAACCTGTTGAGAACCTATCCCATTTTGAAATCCTTTCCGTCGCTAAGAACCCGTATGCGCGTTGAAAACCTGCACTGTTTTGAGATCCTTTTCGCTAAAAATATTAAACAAGTTGAGAACCCGTAGAGTAAATAACGAACGCAACCCAAACATTTGACTTCGCAATCAGCCTGCATGGCCATATAGTCGAGCGAACGCTCCTAACCGCGGAACAAATCAAGGGAACGTTACTACTCTATTTAATCACACACCATATCGCCCTATGAAAATGGCTTCTCAAAACCATCTAGATCTTTTTCTAGTTCGCTAGTGAGAACCAACACGTAACCAAGTGAATTACGTTTGCAAAGTATTACTGTGGCCCCACGAGAGAACAGGTCCCCAGGCAAGGCAATGACTAACCTCACCGTAAAGTGACTGCACAGCACTAGCATTACAATACGTGCACGGAGCACCTCAAGACCCTTTCCCAGATCAAGCAACCGTGAGCAGCGAGTAGATACAGTCCGGGAACAAATCCAGGCAGCCACTAAGCAACTGCAGTGCAAAGTAGCTCGCCGCGCGCGATAACGCACGAAATCTGTCCCCTCCTAGTCCACCTCGCACACGACTCCATGTTGCCCCGCTGGATGAAGGAAAAGGTAATAGCTGTCAAGACCCGAAGCCGCGCACAGTCGTAACTTTAACGGAGATGAATAAGACTCTCTCATCCAGATAGTCCTCGTCTAAAGGAATCTTTAACCTTTTGCATTGATCGCAATCGAATAAGCGCCAAAGTAATAGTAGTAATCCGTCGCGTCGGTGATTGTGAAACCCCATTAATGTTTTTAGCCAACGTTTAAGAACCTCCTCCATCGACCCAGAGTCAGTTAGAGAGAATTGACGCACCTCGCTGCCTCGAGAGGGAGAGAAAATAATGCTTTTTATAGAAACCCCGTATTCACGAATAGTTAAGCAAAATAATTTAAATATCTTGAGAAAATCTGCCTATCGTCAGTTCAAAAGAACTAGTAGAGTATATCCCAGATCACGCACAAGTGATCAACAGTGTTAACTAGATCGGCCGCGCGTAAAAAAGCGAAGTAAATTTTATGTAATCGTAGTTTTAAGTTATCACCATCCTAAACAGCAGCAGAAGACTCAGCAGCCATATGGCCGACGTTTCTGGCTATCATAAACGAATCGGCCAAGAGCAGCAGCAGCCAGCCCACAGGAGAAGAGCCGATACTGCTCAAAAGTTGCAAGTGGTTAAAGAGCCAACAGTATTGTTGAAATGTATTTCTTATATTTTCTGATATATTTTATATTTTTATTATTCTTTTCTTTTATAAGGGTTAGCCAGCCGTTAGGTTAGAAAACAGTTATTAAACACACCCACATGATAGGGATTATATCACGTACAACTATTTCGCACGTTGCATCGTAGAAAGTTTAGACCCCCCACGTTACAGGACCCTCACCCCTTCCAAAGTGACGTGCTTTGTCTAGTCATATACAGTGGTTTCTTTTTCTTCTGATAAAAATTAAACGTTCGAATTTGACGTAAGTAAACATCTAATTCACTTTGGTAGGGGGAAGTTTGTAACATGGCAAATAGCCATGCTACAAGAAGGAGCGCAAGCTGACCAAATAGTCAGACTTACAGCAATTAAAGAAACGCCCTTTTACTTAGAAGTCTTCATTTATAAAATACAAGACCCCTGAAGCGAAGATCGATAACCTGGGGGAGAATGTTGAAAGCAACTATTCTCACTATAAAAGTAAATTCTTTTCTTTGTATAAAAACAGTTTATCCGCACTAAGCACACACATTACGTGTATGATCCTCATCCTTAGCCCAAAACTCATAACTCCTCCCCTACGCCACTCTATCGAAGAACCATCCACTGGAGCAGAGACAGCGCAGCATTGGCGATGATGGCGGCAACCGGCAAGCCAAATGGGAAGCAGCAGCAGCGGTCGCGAGCGCTCGGCCCTACTCGGGCCTTTTCACCGATATCTGCGCGCAGGGTGCGCAGACCGGCGATATAGGAGAGCGCGAACACCATTCTCTCTCACTCTCCTGTGGGCCGGCGACTTGACATCACTCTCCTGTGCGTCAGCGACTCGACACCACACTCCTGTGAGACTGGCCGAAGCAACAGGTCGCCTTCGAACTGCCATATCGCAAGACTGCCATCTCACTCTACCAACACACCACTGCACTGCCACATCAGTACACCATCGCATCACCACACCGCAACACAGCCACCCAGCCACGCAGCGCATCATCCAGCTCACACCGAGAGGCCATCAACCAGGGTCGCGCTAAAGAATGGAGCACGTCTCGCCAAGTTGTAAGTGGCCATCTAGCACTGTTAGTGACTCTCTCTCTTTCTCCTCTCTACCTTTATCGAGTGTGTGCGTGAGTGCGAGTGTGTTACGTTAGTTGTACTAACTACTATCGGTGCGCGCGAATAAGATTCCCCAGGTTATGAGAGTTGCGTCGGGGCGACGATCCGCGTAGAGACCCGCGAATATTCTCCCCCCCCCCCCCATGTGTTGGAGTTTAAGCGTCTCATGCAACGTGCCGCGTAGGCGGCTGGCGCCCTAGTTTTCACCAAATAAAGTGTGAGATTTTATGTCAAATAATATCGTATTTTGAAGTATATTTATTTAGAAACCCTTTTACCCGTAATAATTAATAGCCTACAGCCCAACCGTAGGTTACAAACTGCCGCTCTTAATTGATTAACGATGAACTACATTGTTCTCTTTAATTACAAAAATCACTCTGAGGTGGCAGACGAACCCTCGCGGTGAGGATACCTCGGGTAGGCGAAAATTCGTCCTTACCACAGCCATTCGCCATCTCCCTCGCTCTCATGCCGTACATGATTATTAATAAGGCACAGAACGCGAGAGGCGCAGCCACTGAACCAGTAAAGCGACCACGTTGCACTGCAACGTACATCGTCTCGCGGCCGCTGCGCTACTTTAAGGCCGTCACCTCGTGAACGCAGCGGATTCCAGATATCGCGCGATTTGAGTTTCAACACCCCTCACGCAGTACCTGGCTAATGGTGAATGCAGAAATTGCTATATTCATACTTAATTCTAATTTAACTTTAATTTATTATTAAATTCTTAAAACCGAAATAAGCGTAACCGAACATCGGCATTGCGGATGTCCCTGATGTTAACTCTCCCCAAAGCCACGTGATAGTAAATTTTGGGGAGTGCACCGGACTTGTGTGCGAATATCTGATGTTGTGGTTTAAGAGATGCCTTTGTTAAGCGTTCGAGAAAGGAACTGAGTAGGTTGGGTAGCCGGATCGATCGACGCCTTTCCGAAGAGAATTTGATTTCTAGGATTCCAATCGTTTTTAGACCTAAAAAAATTTATCCCGTTTTTAATATTTTAGAAAAATTTTACAACTTCAAACTAATTTAAGGGGGGATAACACCTTTAATTTTCTTCCATTAAAATGATCTACAAAAAAGAAATTTGATTTATTAATAAAATTTTAAACTAATATACTAAAGATATGTTAAATTTATGACAAAATAAGCAAAAAATGGAAATTCTAGACCTACTTTGTCCCAATATATGGACTTTCCAAAATTTAGACTTTGCCGTCACCTGTAGGTTCACAGAGGCGATGGATTTCAATCCGATTCGGCTTAAATTGCTGGTATTTTATGTAGTTTAAGGCTGAGGAGTTGTATGTATCAAAATTATTTAAGTAAATAATTTTTTTCAGTCAAACACTGCTTTAAATTCATAATAAAATTCAAAACTATGATTTTCAAGCAGCTTTTGACAGTAAAAGATTATTTATTCAAATAAATTTTATTCATATAACTCTTCAACTCTAAACTACATAAAATACCAATAATTTAAGCCCAACCATCACTTCTGTGAACCTGGAAGTGACGGCAAAATCTAAATTTTCACATTATATAGAAAACAGCTCTAAAAATGAAGTCACAAACTGCTTCTTCCTTTCTTTCATACTCCTTTCTCTTCCCAAAAACATTAAAAAGTTTGGTTTTTATCTTAATTGTAAATGATATTGTATTAATATTACAA
This sequence comes from Torymus tubicola, assembly GCA_035583055.1. Taxonomy (NCBI): domain Eukaryota; kingdom Metazoa; phylum Arthropoda; class Insecta; order Hymenoptera; family Torymidae; genus Torymus; species Torymus tubicola. The sequence continues at coordinate 7,198 of JAWWEQ010049156.1, forward strand.
GAAAAGATATGACTTACCAGTGTTATTTCCGCACGACCGGACTTAAGCTGCCAAACAGTACAGGCAGTAGTAAGTTGTTAAACATCTTAAATATGTCAGTGAAACTGACAAAAGACTGGTTGAGCAGGTACAAATTTTTATAAAACATAATAATTTTAAATCAGTTGACACAATGAAATATGTAGCTGTGATTCAAATATTCAAAAGATCACAAGTAACATACATATAAAAATAAAATTGTAATTCAAAACTTATTTCAATATTATAAAAGCAAATTATATAAAGAAAAATAAATTTATGTATGTATAAAATATATAAACACTAAATTAGTTAACATTTAGAGCGATGTTTGGCTCAGGCGGCAAGGTGCTTGCTTCCCAAAACAAACATCGCTTAGGGCTCACGTTCGATTCCCCGTCAGCGCAAATTTTTCGGAGACATTTTTCAAAAATGTTTTCCGGATTTTTTCGGTGGCGAAGAGCGAATCTGGTGACCGGGGTTGATGGCTGAAACTCCCGTATGCACCTGATCTGTGGGTTGGATCGACTAAGTACAATGATTGCACTGAGCGCATGAGTACCGAAAGGCCGATTCCACTGCGGGTTTTCCGCTCGAGAGATTGGCCCACCCTATAAGGTAGAAGTCTGTAGCAATGGTTCGATCGGTAAGACTGGGATTAATTACGATTGATAGAAGCACCACTGTTTCACACATGTGCTCTGTTTACGAATACACCACAGACCTCCGTCGTCGATTAGCATAACCATACGCTAGCAGAAACAGGGCGACGTTAAATAACAAAAAAAAAGTAGTTAACATATTTTCTTAGTTTAATGTATAGCCGAAACTCTTTTGTCGTAGTATTTTTTGTGAAAAAAATAATTACAAAGGTATTTTAATCTATTTTATATTAACATATCTTCAGGAATTTTTCAAATATGTTACTCAAACTTTTTTTACAAGTTTAAAAAAATATATATAGAATATAAAATCAAATAAAAAAAATATTGATTTTTCGAAATTTGAAGGTGTCAAAGCCAACCCTTCAAATCAACGTGTCTCTCCCTTAAACTGATTGCAACCGATCCAAGGATTCATCAAACACTTTTTTTGAATAAAAGGTGTTTCCATTAATTTTTGGTAAAGATAGCACGGATTAGATATTTCATTTTCAAAATTTTATATTTCATTTCCCATATGTAAGTAAAAGCATATACATACGGCTTTTAAAGTATTTTTATTGAAAAACTGAGAAAATTTTACAAATAACACTATTTGTATGATTATCGTAAAAAATACTTCTCGAAAGAGTTATAAATTAATCAAAATCGTCAATAAAATAAAAAAAAGCTAAAATTTTGATCTTTGACATAAGACAGCTGAAAACATTAATTTAAAAAAATCTGAAATATGCTTTCTAAAAAGTTATAAATTAATCAAAGTCGGAAAAAAGTACAAAAAATGCTAAAATTCTGCATCTGACATGTAACAGTTTGAAAATATTAATTCAAAAAAATGTGAAAAAATTCACCAGTTTTGGTTCACAAAATAAAACGACTTTATAAAGTTTCGAGGAAATATACTTTTTGACCCCCCGATTAGACAGAGCATCACTCATATATTAGTACTAATTCAAATTAATGTTTTACAGGCATTTTAAGAAGATCGACTTACAATTGGTGGATCTCCTTTAGAATGAGAAACTTTTGATAAAAAGATAGATTTGATGTCTAAAAACTTCAATAATGTGAAAAATAAAGTTTTTATTTAAATATTTTAAAAATAATTTTAATGCTTTAATTTTAATACAATTTTATACAAAAGTGAATAGTAATCATAATAAAATTATAAGTGCTATTGAATAAGTAAAATTTTTGTTTATAGCCCGCTTACAAGTGACACGATTGGCGCGATGGAGTCATGGGGAGCAAGTCAAACAAAAAGTGCAGTTCCTGTACCATTTCGAAGTACTACATCAGCCTTGATAAACGCTGCCACAGCTGTAACTCCATGTCTTATAAACTCAAATGCTGCTGCTAAGACAAATAATATCTCAGCCCCTGTAGCTAGCCCTGAGGGTATAAGCGACGTAAGATTTTTTTCTTATCCATGCTTAAATTATTAATTACACTTTTACATAAGACTCCTTTGAGTGTTATTTTTTTATAATATAACCTAATCTATCACAATATTTTGTCTAAAAGATATCTTCATAGATTTAGGTATCTTTACAGAAAAAAAGATATCTTCATAGATTTCACAATTTTCATAATAAAACTGTTGATACAAATATTATTCTCTATTTAATGAAGATGCTTCGGTCAAAATTTCAACCTATGACGTTTCTCGTAACATTACGTCTGTTCCCAATATGACTTCTATACAGTACAAAGGGTGAAGTAAGGGGATAAAGAGAAGAGTCAATAAAGGCTAAAAAGAGTCTTTCAAAAGAGTTAATTATGAGCATAGTAATCACATTACAAACTTGTTTCAAAATATACTATTTTTAAGCATCCAGCGTTAGCCAAAATATCCTTGATCTTGCCCAGCTCTCATTGCGGGGGTGTACTAGTAACCATATTTGTCGCAGATTTATATATCTTCTCGCTTTTTTTTAGCCATTTCCAGAGTTATATTTCTTAATAAACTGCATCTGATTCTTACATTATTTTTATTCTCGATATGAAACAATTTATAACTATATCAAAAATTTGTTTTTGTTTTCTTAATAAAGAATTTACGCTGTACTTGTTCAGCTGTACGCTGTCGATTTACCATGTACTATTTTTTTAATATTGTTTTTAATATGTAAATCGTAAAATATGTTAATTGCATTAAAATTATCTTCATTTTCTACAATTTCAATATTGGTAACCCAAAGTTAATAAAGTATAACCGTTAATATTGACAATTTTACTAATTCTTTTAAATGCTGTATACCCAGTTGCGGCTAGTCGTGGTCCACTGTGGCAATACACTCCGTTGTGGCCGCAGCAACGAATAGTAGCATTCGTTTGTGATGAATAGTTCTCTATAGCAATTTCGTAGTTAGTAATAGTAGTTTCTGTTGTTTGCGGGAGATTATATCGTCATACAATTCGCTAAGCCGATTGCCGCCGCTGAACATCTTGACTGGTCGCCACAGCAAGGACACCAACAACTGCAATCAGTTTCAGCCTGCGCACTTTAGAGTCGTCCGCGAGCTACAGATTGGTAAGTGATCAGGCTACAGCCTCTTATACTCGCGTCGGAGTCTCTCGCGATCAAGCATCTAACCCTAGTTGTCACCTAGGGCTTGGACATCTACTGAGATTCTTGCCGAAACTATTGTCGAAACACTTATCGAAACACGTGTCTTTGTTGAAGGAAAAGCGCTCGCGATCTCGCGCTTGAATTCGCGTCCTTTGTCTTGCTCTGCAAACTGTTGTATTACGTCATTCGTATCGAAACTGGTTATATCGCGCTGCTCCGTTTCTTGAAACTGTTTCTTGCTGGGAGCGACCCAGCTGGCGCTCAACGTATTAGTTGTACATTTCTTGGATACACATATATTTTCTTATTCTTTTGAGATTTTAATACATTTTAAATGTGTAGTATATTAATAGCAAAAACTTAATGACCTGAAATATATCCACCCCCTTGTGTTATCTTTATCGAAATATATATATTTGCGTAAATAACATTTGGAATATTACATGTTGAATTGTCATTGTTGAAGTTTTGCTGCATAACACTATTACCCAGGTCCCTGTGCATAAGTATGCCGTTATAATATATACATATATGACTAAGTCTGTCAAATCGAGAGGTCAAAAAATAGATTTTCTCGAAACTCTCAGAAAATGTTCTGCTACTCATTCCTCATATCCCTGAATTTTTTTAGATTTTTTTGACCCATAGCATGGAGATATAAGAGGTCAAAAACTAAATTTTGATGATTGTTTGCATTTTTGAAAGATTTTCATTAATTTATAACTTCTCAGGGAAGCATTTTTTTCGATAGATACAAGAATAGTTTTTTTTGTAGAATTTTCTCAGCTTTTCAATAAAAATACTTTTAACGATCTAAGATTATAATTTCCTTACAGATATGCAAATGAATCATATAAATTAAAAAATTCAAAGTTCGATCCTGATTATTTCTGCCAAAAAATTCATAGAGATACCTTTTTATTGTCCAAAAGTGTCTGTAATAAATCTTGTGATGATTAACGATCGTTTTTAGATTTACAAATAATCATTCGTGTCATCATTTTTTTAAGAAAGTCATACACAAGACTGAAAAAATATAGTTAAATTCTACGAAAAAATACAATAAAAAAAGGCTATATAAAATATTTCGAAATTTTTCTTCGTTTTTGAGCTAAAAATTAATCAAAATTCTGAATTTAAAGATGAAATTCGCCTCAAATTTTATCAATATTAAGGGTAAAGTATGGTTCTAAAAATTTTTTTTTTTATAGTAACATTTTTTTCTATATACATAATTATATAATATATCTAAAAAATAGAAGTATTATAAATTTTGAGCTTATTTTAGTCAAAATATAATGGAGTTGTGACAGAAAAGGTAATAAAAATAAGGCTTACTTCGAAAAGCTCCCTACGGGGCAAAACTTGTTGCACACATTTGAAATTGCCGCATCTTTTTTATGTCACGAAAAGCCTTCATTTTACGCAGCCATTAGTTAAAATATCAAAAATATCTAATTTTCCACCCATTTCAAGAATTTATTTCTAAAATTATAAAAAAAATTATTTAATTTTGTCAACATATTTTTTAATTAAAAAATGAAAACTTACTTAAAACATAAAAGCCTCTGTAATTCTCTTAAGTATATATACACAAATAGCATTGTAAAATTTTATAAGATTTGGTTGAAAATTGCCCCGTAAGGAGCTCATTGAAATTGAGAAAATTAAATCTTAAGAAAAAGCATTTTATAGATAAACAAACAACAAATTTTCAATAGCCTGCCACTTACACTGCTTGCTAAAAATAGTCCAGCTCCGTGTAACACACCTTCTGAGAGAGAGAAAGAGAGAGAGAGAGAGAGGGCATTGTCGTGAGAGCGCAAAGAGCGCGCTAACGAGTAACATTCTAGACTTCAGAAAGCGAGCATGGCTGGCGATAATCGAGCCCTTGTAAAAATTGCAGGTTGAGTCAGCTGGACGACCAAACGATTTCGCTACACACTTCGCCGCACAAGTGTTGTGCGTCAGACCTTTTTTCGGACCTGGTCGATCCCGAGAGCATGACGATCTTCGCTACGACGTGCGAGCCAGCGCAATCACGAACGAGCCGTCCGAGACACCGGCGACATATGCGTCTCTCTCTCTCTGTCTTTCTTTCTTATCAGTTTACCACCCATCAGTGCCGCCACCTGTCGGGGGCCTATATACACCGGAGGTCGGAAGAACCGGAAATCGCAAGAATTGAATAAAAAAACATGAAGAAATTTTAGATCGGAAACTAGACATAAAAATTTTCACTATTTATCATCTCTAATATTAGAACCTCTTTTTACATGAAATTCTGTGTGCAACATAGTATAACAATATAAAGCATGTTATTATTTATTTTGAGATAGTATAATAGTATTTAAAATTGTAGTAAGTAATTGAAATTCTCGGGCACCCATTTCAATGTATAACATTACGCGGTCATCCTAAGGCTCTTTTATACTTGCCTTCGGAGCGCGATCGCGCTCCTTGATAGCTAGTATATCAGTAGTTTCTCTTATTAAAAACAAGAAAAAAGGGATGAAGTAAGTTTTTTAATGGTGTCATATCGTTCTTTGAAAAATTTTTGACGTGAACAGATGTAGTGTTTAATACTAATTGCGCGAATCAATGCTAAATGCTTTCGCAGTAGCCATGAAGAAATGCATTACGTCTCTTTTACTAGTTTTCCATTTCTCTAATGCTGTAGCCAATTTCGCAGTCATAATTGATTCAGTAGCTCGCCATTTCAGAGGATGTGTACTTTCAAATAATGGCGATTCAGACTTTGGTCCAAGCAATTCATGTAATTCATCTGTACATGGAATTAAAGAAGAGTTTAAATTGAAGGTTAATAAAATAAAATGATGCTATGAATACATTATTTCTCCATTACTAATTGTTATCAACTGCCTAATCAAATTTTGATGAAGCGTCGACTACCTTGTCCTGGTCTATGGTAGCCAAAATTTTTGTCTTTACAATATTGAAGCTTTTACAGTCTACTTTCATTGGTCATGGCCTACTTGTGACTGTACAAGTTGTTAAGGTACGGGAGCAAATTGAGTAATTTTTATGAGTAATTCGAATCTAACTTTCTACAATCAAGGGCATGAATATAAAATAAAATAATTTATACATTAAGATTTTATAAGTTGTGATGAAGTCACATAATCACCTCGTCGATGACATAGTTCACTCATATATCGTTATGAGCGCCAACGTCGTCGCTGAGGAAGCTTCTATAGCCGCGTACTGGCATACGCGCACACAGGATCGTGGCGCAAGAGAAAGCGAGAATCGAGAGGGGGGATCGAGCACCGGAGTACCACGCGATGTAGAGCGTGGTCAGGTAAGGAGCGCGGAGAGAGAGAGAGCGCGAGAGAGAGATAACGCGAGAGATCTAGCAGCTGTCAGCGACCGGCGTGAGCTATACGTCGCGCAACTATCGGCGCGCGGGACAGGGGAAGAGGGGCATGTCGGTAGTGCGCACTAGCCTACAGGAATAAGAGCGAGCACACCAACAATAAAAGCCAGGCTATGAGAGTAAAAGAGAACGCGCAACAATAACAATGCGCCATAAGAGTAAGAGAGTGAGTATATCGTCGGCTGAGGGGAATAAGGCGCTATCTCGGCGAAGCGCTGAAAAAGGTGCTATCTCGCCGTAGCGTTGG
>JAWWEQ010049157.1:0-14090 GCA_035583055.1 Torymus tubicola
TATATATATATATGTATATGTATACGTGCGGGGGGAGTTTCACGTTTCTCAAAAGGCTTTGAAAGGGATAGGTCTGCAGTAGGTGTGGCACATGCTTTGCCGGCGTTGCTGCAGCTTTTCTCTCGCCCATCGTATGAGTATGTATACAGTGGACTGGTGGATTTCGCGCGTAGTGTTGATTGGAGACGCGTCGGGTGTGAAACGTTGTTGGAGGAGATGCGGCAATAATGATGAGACTGCTGCTGTTGGATACTTATATATGTTTCTTTTGTAGATTGGCACAAAGGGTTGGCCTTCGATGGATCGTCTTTTCTTTTGGATGTGAGGCGGTTTTTTTTGTCAGGCAGGAAATCGTGGATAAAAGCTGTGTAATTGAGACCGGTGTAGAATGGGTAATGATTGATAGGTTTACGGGTGGTAGGATGATGAGCGTATATAGGAGAAGAAGAAGAATGGTAATTGATGCTGTATTGTATTGGTTTCGTATAGTGCGAGAATATATATAATCGTATACGTAAATTCGAATGAATATAGTTGAACGATCGGTATACTGTATAGTATAATATAAACTATATTAGTATCCTTGTGGTATAATTATTTTCAGTTTTAAATTTTAATATTAGCGAACAATTATTATTGAATGTATTATAGTATGTCTATAGATCCTGTTTGACGATAATTCGTGTCGGAAAAAAAAAATTGTAAAACTACTTCCAACCGCGGGCAGCTATTCAATTTCATTCTCAATTTTCCTACTTCCGCGAAATCAATACGGTGTATAAACCGCTATATAGAGCGGCGGCGGCATGCGACCATCCGAAAACAAACCCAATTTCATGAAAAACGGTACTCTAAATAACCCTCAAACCCACTCACCTCTTAAAAGCATTCCACCAGCGGACCCACATAATTAGCCGGGCATTCAGTCCTCCTCCTCCTCCTCCTCCACCTCTTTCTTCTCTTCTTCCTCCCTCTCGTAGTCGTCGTCGTCGTCGTCGTCGTCCCCGAAAACATTTCAGACCTTACGACGACTCTCAACCCACGGGGAAATAGCATTTTAGCCGAACGAGCGCGCTTTTACAACAAAATGCTTTTCCCTTCCTACTCTTTCACGCAATTTCCTCTCTCTCTCTCTCTCTCTCTCTCTCTCTCTCTCTCTCTCTCTTACATAACCGGAAAAATTCGACGCGCATATAAAACGTATACGCGCGCGCGTGCGACGACTACTTCAAAGCGATCGCGTCCATTTATAAATCCAAAGCATTATCGCGCGCGCGTTGCCGCTCGTTCCGCGGGGGATTCACGATCTTTTAAGTGCGCTCACTCGCACACACTATATAGCCGCCTCGCGTCCATTAAAAGCCGAATTGTCCCTCTCGTAACGTGCACGCGCGCGCGTCAGCGTTTTTTTTCTCTCTTTTTTTTTTTTTTTTTATCACGTCACCCTCGTTCCATACTCTCGAGTGTCATATTCCATTGTGGCGGTGTGCGTATATGCGCGCCTTTTCATTAACCCGACTAAAGATACTCCTCGAAGTGCATGACTGCGAAAAAAAAGGAGTGAGTGAGAGAGAGAGAGAGGAAGAGTGGAGGAGGATGATGACTGCGGTTGTGTATATAGTGCTACGTTGGTCCGAAATAGCCACGACGAGAGAGAGAGAGAGAGAGAGGGTGAGACAGATATGCGCCTGTATACGCGTACGCGTGATCGCACGAGGAAGAGGGATAATCTCTCTTAAGATGATGTTAGGTACGCGCGCCGGTGCTGCTTTTTGTTGGACTTTCGGATAATGTATCGTGTTATAAATAAACGTTAATATCGTTTATTAAGCTGCGAAGGGTTTATATATATATATATTTTTACGGGTAATAAAAATTAAAGTAACCTGAATTTTACGCTATATATATGTGTGTGTGAGTTAAAGTGTAATGAAAAAGTACTACGTGAAACAGCCATACGCGAGGGGAATTCATATATTGTATATGCATATGAGGAACAAAAATAGTTTCCATATTTTCAAAAGTACGAAGAAGAATTTTCTTATACGCCAACTTTTTCGAATAAAGACATATATATATGTATATACATGCTTCCAGAAATCTCTCTTTAAAATATATTTTTAAACAACGTAGTAAACGCATTCACTACGAATGCATGAAATATTTGAAAAAATATATATATATGTATATGAATATTATGAGGACCTCCGCGCAGACCCTTATCTTTTAATAACCTCTTTTAAACCGCACACGTGCGCATATTCATTCGCCTATACATCTGACATCCTTCCAATGAATCACAGCAATGCACAGGCCAATCATCATCATCAGGGAACATCATCGCACATGCGCGCATACACATCATGTGCCGAGAACGATTATACAACCGTGTACAGCACACACACACACACACACACACACCAGAAAGAAACATAGCAGCGGCATATGATTCACGACTGTCGGTGTAATAAAACTCATATATACATATATATACGCGCGGCTGTGCGACTTGCAGCATTGCGCACAGTACTACTACTCTCTCTCTGTGCTCGCGCTCGATTCCCGTTATCTAGATGACTAACCCGCGCTTCATTACCCCTTATCACGCGCAATAAAACTCGCCATCGCTCATACTCGCCGACACATACACACACACTCACACACGTGCCCTCTATCAATCCACTCTACATATATATACGCGGGTAGTTCTCGCGAATTCTATAAATGCCTGACGATTTATAACCGACCAAAAGAGAGAGAGAGAGAGATGTTTTCGCTTCCATTTCGGCTTGCTGCCCGACATGTCTCCACCCCCGCACAACTGTATATATACTACTCGCAAGTTCTCTTGCAATCCTTGTCTTCCTCTTTTTGCCCCCTTTGGCTGGGTGCGTATACGCTGCTGCTGGTGTTTCGTCTATTTGCGCTGGAAAATAATATCTTCCAAGAAGAACGCGCGACCGCAACCCTCTCTCTCTCTCTCTCACTCTCTTTCGACGCGTATAAAATAGTTACCCCGATCTCTTTCGACGACGACGAATATTCGTTCTCTGCTGTGGTGAAGAGTATAGGAAAAGAGAGAAATGAGGAGGAGGAGGAGGAGGAAAAGAGCTAATGACGTCTCTCGCTCTCTCTCTCTCTCTCATTCTCCTCTCCTCGTCGAGTTTATCGTCCCGTAAAGCGGACTTCATTATTTCCTCTCTTTCTCTCTCTCTCTCTCTCTCTTCGCTCGACGGCGAACGAACGTCGATTAAAGGCAGCACCGCGGCATCGCCCTTGACCTCGCGGGGGCATAAACCACCGCGTCACGCTCGCGCGCGGGAAAAGCGTATACAGCGGCCGATGGCCCGACGTCGCTCTGTGTGTTGGATGTCTCTATATATATATATATATATATACACACATACACACACATGTAGTTTTGTACAGGTAGGCGTAGGTATATATATATAAGATGGAAAACGAAGGAACGGTCGATGGAATTGTCTTGACTTTTTTCTTCGTATGGAGAAAGAACGCAGGCACGGGTTCTGCTTTGTCGGAAGATGAGAATACGCGCGTTCATGAGGATTTGTCATCGATGTTGTAACTGTTTTTTGCCGATGGGTTTTTAGAACGATATAGAGAGACGAGATGCGAGGGGACCGAGGTGAGCTGTAATTTCAGTGTGATACGATGGGTGTTATATATGTTATATGTAGTGTAAAAAAAAACGGTGCTTTAATGAGCATCGGGGTTATAGATACAATGAAGTGAAAAAAAAATTTGGTTTAAAAAATATAATTCCGTTATATTTGTAATTAATGATTGGAAGAATACGTTGTTTGTTTATTAAAATAAAATGTATGATGAAATATAATGAATTATGATATTTATGTTATGTTTTTTTTTTTTTGTTTCAGGTAAGCATCTTCTTCGATAAAGGTTTATTTTTAAAACGCGCATTTATAAAGTCTCCGAATACTGTAAGTTAACAACAATGCATATATATATATAAAAACTTTTATCGGGTTTCATAATCGCTGCAATAACACAATCATTCATATAAATAAGCGATTCTCAATAACAGTATTTTTCCTCCAAAAAGACACTCGTCAATTATAAGAACCCACTTATTTCTCTATCGCAACCTCAATAGAATTTCTCAATTACGCTTTTTTCCCCCAAGGCTCCACAAAAAAAAAACCTATACAACCAACATACCCAACCATCCTTAACCACTGTTCCAACACTATGCACACCTCAATATAACACACCACCGCCGCGTGTTCTCGCGCAAAAACCGTTAATATAAAACCACCAACCATATACCCCCCTTGGAAAAAAACATACCGTCCGCACAATCAATTTCCAAGAGCGCAGAGCGAGAACAGCGAGCTGCCTAACTATAATACACGCGCGCGCACACAATACCAGGAGCCAACCACTGAACAAACGAAATCAAATCTCTCTCTCTCTCTCTCTCTCTTCGTCGTTCTCTTATATGCAAAGGTTTCTCCTGCTTTGCCGTCGCCGTCGCCCGACGTCGCCAGGAATTTCACACGACGCTCGGCGAGCCGCGACCGCACGCCGAGAGAGAGAGAGTAGAGAAACCACGGCTACGTTTATATATATACTACGACGCAGGTGCGATTATAGAGAGCAGGGGGACGACAATTCACATTTTTTTTTCTCTTATTTCGACTTGGCGAAGGGAATTTGGTATTTTTTTGGAGGGCTAATGGGTAGTTGGGGTGATCAGGAAAGTTTTTTTTTCTTCTTCATGACGACGGGGCGGAGAGAGAACGAGAGTATAAGAGAGAGAGAGAGAGAGAGAGAGAGAGAGAGAGAATGGCTGCGGGATTAATGTAGTTTCGATTGGGTCGCGGTAAGTGGTTGGAGATTATAAGGGCTGTTTGATGTAATTCGCGTGCCGGAACGTTTTTTTTTCGTCATAGTAAGTACATGCTTTTAAGTCGAGTGGAATAGCTTTCTTTTTTGTGTTGGCTGTGACTTTATTATAGTTGAGGAGAGATAAATTGATGGGCTTTCAATGGACGTTATCGAGCTTCGCTGCTTTCTATTCTTACAAATGTCTCGTATATTTATAATTTTCTTAGTAAACAAATTAACTTCACCACAAAAATAATACTACACATAAAAATTCCAAACCATCCGCACATCCAATAATGCAAACCGCACTTAATGACCTAAAAAGACAACGACCGTACCCCTACGCATTCAACTTCCACAATTACACCCACACCCGGCATCACCCTACATCATTCGCGGGGCCAAAATTCGCATACACCGCTCGAGGCCAATTACCAAAAAAGCGTCGTCGTCGCGCATGTCGCTGAGAGAGAGAGAGAGCAGGTGCTTCCTCGCATAAACCATCAGCCTAACGAGCTTTCTCCCCCCTCCACCTCCACTCACTTCTCTCTCTCACTCTCGCGAGACATTAGACGCGGCGTGTAACGTTAGACGACGCCATCTCGCACGCGCGCGCGCGAATCCAACGTCAACATCCGGCGTGTGAGCGAGTGCGCGAGCTTATATATAAAGCATTCGTCGTGGTAACAGCAGCAGCAGTAGTAGTAGTAGTAGAACCGACGGCGAAGAAATGGGAATAGTTTTGCGGAAGTGGGAGAGGTGAAGGAAGCAAGGGTGACAACTGAATTAACTTTGCACACGGAGGAGGAGAAGGAGGAGTGCAGTAGTCGCGTAGTGATGGGACGGACGTGTTGTTTGGAATATCTGCGGGAATTTCATTCGGCGAAGTGTGCAGTGTGGGTATATACGCGCGAGTGTATATACATAATGTCGTTAAGGTTTTGTCTTTAGATGAATATAGTCGTGTCGTCGAGTTTTTTTGGTGTAATCGAATTTTTTAGATATTTAACATAATTTGTACGTTATTCTGTTATATTTACTGAAATAAAAATATAGTTAACGGAACCAATCGATTTGATAAAAATGTTTTCCATCTTAGTCCGCGCATCGTATTTTCACTATTTGCACGCCATAAACTACGATGTATACCTATAAAAGAAACCTTTTCAAAAGGTTAATTACAACAAAATATTGACAAAAATAAAAACCGATATAAAATCTCCTTTATTATTTTCCCAACCATATATATATATACACTCGCGTGCACACGTTTCTCTCTCTCTCTCTCCAAGACTACCCCCACACCCACATTCCGCGCTAATCTCCGTAAACACAATTAAAGCGCACTCTCTCTCTCTCTCTCTCCTGCGTCCTCCCAATTTACGAGCGCAAATATCGGCTCCCATAAATACGACCTCTCTCTCTCTCTCTCCCTCTTCGAAGGACTCTCGCCACTATACCGCCACACGACGACGCACTCACGCACTATCAATTACTTTATTTCCTCGGCTCCGGACCTCTTATCAAAATGTAATTAACCTTCCTTCTTTCTCCTCCTCCTTCTCCGATCCTCATCCCTATATATATATATACCCTTCTCTCGAAACAAAGATAAATTCAGCGCACACACATAATCCTGCGCGGGCGCTCGTTCGCTCGCTTTGCATTGGAAATTCGCGCGTTCATCTTCATTAACCCACTACTCGCCTTTTTCCCGCGCCACCACTACTACCAGCAGCCCTTCTTCTTTCTTTCTTCCCTCGCTTTGCTATATACATTCGTCCCCCCCTTTCTCTCTTCACCCTTCTACCTAAATGCAGACTCTTTGTCGGTATAGGGGAGGAGGTGAGCGCGTCCCTGCGGTGAAATTCTGTCACCCCTTTTTTCGCCTCTCGCCACTCTCACGGATAACCCAGAGAGAGAGAAAGAGAGAGAGAGAGTGTATAGCCTCGTCGTCGTCGTCGACGGTTTCCCCTCTCTCTTTTAAGGTTCCCTCTCCGCAGCAAGCAAGAGAGAGAGAAGTAGAGCGGGTTGTGATGTATACCACGTTCGCGTATATATATATAGCGGTGCTCGTAAGTCGTTGCGCCAGCGATGTTTTTCGCTAACACGAACACACGCTTGGTTTTTACGGTTTTACCCAGAGTATATGTATGTATATGTATACGACAGTGTGCTATAGAGATACAGCGTGGAGAGGGTATTTAGAGTGGTTTTGGGTGAATTTTCGTATAGTTTGCTTGGGATAAAAGAACGTTGTTTTTGGGAATTGAAAAACCGAGATTTTTCTCATTTAAAATACTTTCGAAAATGACACTATCTCCTTTTATTTATACAGTATACAATAGCGGGGTGAGGAAAAAAGTGTATATCACCAGTTCGTGTAAAAATGTTTTTCTCTCGCTCTATTCAAATGTTATGAATAGAATGTTTTATCGTTCGGCGAAAATAAAAAAAAAAAGAGACTGCAACCATAATAGAACGTCCACTATGCATTTCGCAAATTATGCGCTGAATATCCCCCACCCACCCAACATCTATACACTCCACCGTTGACTTTAAAATTTCAAATTAAACTCGCGTGCGGCAAATCGAATATTAAAATGAGTCTCCTGGATGACCATTTCCTGGTTCGAAATCCGCTCTCTGCTTCTCCTCCGCATAAATATTTATTTATCGGAAAAACGCAAAAATAACCCTCCCTTAATGCATTCAGAGCTGCGCGCGTTCTATATACCACCACCACCACCATAGCGGTAGTCACACCTGTTTCTTATACATCGCTCTCCTCCTATATCCCTTTTTGTTCACCGCCCGCCCATCAATTTATCTTTCTCTCTCTCTCTCTCCTTCTCCCGCGCCCGCTGCTTTTTACTAAAGTGTATTGCATTGGCTGCTCTCCTGGGTATTAGAAGCATCCGCGCGCTCTCGGCCGTTTCTCGCTCGACGCGGTTCTTCGCCCTGGATTCGCCGCCCACCCCCTTCCCTACCCTTACTCGTCCGCCCTCTTTCACTTATTTCGCCGTAGGTGAAATTTCGGACGTGTCCGTGTATATGTGTGCGTGGAGATATCAGGTGGTGGATCGAAGCGGTTACGGATTGTTTCGGTTCTTGTATTCCCCTCCTTTCTATCCTATCCTTTATCTCCGCGCTTTCGTTCCTATATGCGTATATCTATATACATACAGACGTGTATATATATGTATAATATACACCCCCGTTTTACTTATTCTCCGGTTAGTCTTCTGTGCATATATACGCGAGGAGAGGAGAAGCAAGTCGTCTGGCTCGCCGGAGATTAGGACCTCGATGTGTGTGCAAAGGGAGTCTATAGATGTGTCGGGTGCCACAGAAGTACGATGTAGGGGGGAGACAATTTTTCCTTTATTCTCTGCACAGGAGCAAGGGAGAATTAAGCGTCCGCTTTTTTCCCTTAAATTTGCGGTAATCCGAGAGAAGTAGAGAGAGAGAGAGAAGGCGTTATCGACGTGCGAGATCATGATAAGAGCGACGATCGCGCGCTCCTAATGCGCTCACATTTCACGTTTCTTATTCTCTCGTTGCTTCTCTGGTTGTTTTTTCTTTACGTTATTTTTTTTTATTCGTTTTATTCTCGCCTGCGGGCGAGGAAGATTAAAACCCCAGCGAGGGAGTTGGTTGTATGACGTAGGTAGGAGCACCGAAAATTGGGCGCGTGTTTCTGTATAACGAAGGGTGAATCTCTTTCTGAATTGTATCAAAAACAATATAGGCACGGATGTTTAAGATTCTGAGATTGTGATATCTGGATACATTTGGTTCCAACCTCATTATGTTTATGAAAAACTAAATTTTTCATTACGTTTATACTGTAGATAATGTTATAAAGCATTATGTAAAGACAGTGAAGGAAGTGCGAGGAAGTGGGTCAATTAATTGTAACAATCCAATTACGTCAATAAAGGCTCATTGAAATATAATGAAATAATCATCTTCTTTGCATATATCTGCTCTTCGAAATCGAGAACAACATTTTTAACTTCCAATAAAAAAAATCAAGAACCAAACGGTCAATTTTGAAAAATCTTAAGAAATCTTTTGATCTATACCTCAGTAAATAAATAATGATTTTCCATTTTCACACAAAATACGATACACGACTATACTATTAAATATTGGTACCAACATAAATACCGTACACCACTCATAAACGTCTACAATATTATAACAAATCTACAACCACCAGGGTAACAAGGCGTCAACAACGTCCACATATCCCATCAATCTCTATAACACATCGCGCCATTTACCAAACAATATCGTAACCGAAGATAACCCAACGTGCCTCACACTCCATACTCTCTTTCTCTCCACACATACACACATACCCACACAGAGATAAATTAAACAAACGAACGTTATGTCCTACACTTCCTATACACCTTGCGATACGGCGCAAAGGGCCGCGAGGTAAAATATTCACGATTGTTCGTCTCCGCCGTTCTTCCTTGCTCTCTCTCTTTCTTGGTGAATGGATCGAGGAGACCTCCTGCTGACGCAGCTCGCGAGAATCTCTCTCTCTCTCTCTCTCTCTTGGTTTCTCGTATTTAGGTTATGTCGCGCGCGGGAACAGCGATTTCACGATAACGCGAGAGAGTGTAAGGTGGCATTGTGCAGTCGGCGCGAGTGGAGAAATAGCTTGCAGCCGCTATTTTTAGGAGAGGGTTCGCTGTAAAATCTGTTGGCTGCTACGATTAATAGAATGATATTTAAGTTGAAATTTCAACTTTGCTCGGTTACGGGTAGGTCAATTATTTGAAATTAGACCGAAAGATCATTGAAATAGATCAATAATCGAACTGCGAAATTTTGAAATTTCGTCTGTGTTTAAAAGAAAAAAGGAGTCATCGAGAATCTAAGTTCAGTTAATATAATTTTGTTCGAAGACTTTAATTTTATCCGCTTTATATCCCTTTTATATCGCGAGTTATCCATTTACAACTGGTTTAGTAATTTGAGAAACCGTTCGTATCCGTGCACGTTGCACCAGCCGCAGCCGCAGCAGCAACAGCAGCAACAGCAGTAGATCAGAAACTTTCTCGCGTAATCTCATTTCTCTGATTATCTCATTATATCGACCTCTAAGATCTCATTTCCTCATTACTCCTATAACTATCGAATTACCTCACCTGCGCGGTTTTACACGTCCCGGCCACTTTATAACTTTCGCGAGCTTGCAATTATTTCTGATTTCTTACCGTCTCGTCGTTACTCCTATCGCCTCTTCTTCTTCTTCCTCTTCTTCTTCTTCTTCTTCTATACTTCTTCGAGTTATTCTCCGCACCATCTAAAAACGCCGTCGTAAAACTCAAATCGCGCGAGCCAATGTTTTCTTCTTGTTAACGATCGTCTCGCGAAACCGAAAGCTCTCTTCTCTCCTCTTCGTCGCCACCCTCTCAGGGCAAATGTTGACACTCCGTCTCCTATCCTCTTTGTCTTCGCACGCGGGCGCTCGCGCGAGCATAGCACGACATTTCTCGGTGGACTTTGCGCGTCCCCTCCAATTACCCGAGCGCCCGCGCGATAAGTAAACGCTATCAGACACGACTTATATGTAAAGGATCTTCTCGCGCATGCCTCCGCTGCGATGTGCGGGGATATTTTTAGAGCATAGCAGAGTGAAGGAGACGCTCGTAAACCTCGAACGTGTGTTTTTTTCCTTTTAGTTTTAAGAGTCGCGCGCGGGCGTTGCTGCTGCTTCTTCTTCTTTTTTTTTTGCATCCGCGATTTTTTCGCTTGTATATTTTTAGAGGCCGGAAGAGGAGTGCAGTGGAACGGAAAGTTTTTGACGATCGTATCATCATCATAATCTTCTTGTACACACGAGAGAGCGAGGCGGAGATGATCATCTCGCGCGTTTCCTTCGATCAAGCGTTCGCGCATGTGCGCATGCAGCTTAAAATTGAATTATGACCCGCACGTGCGTTGTAAAATATATCCTTTTGGATAATATTTTTAGTATATGTATTAAAAATAAGCTAGAGAGGGAAGGGGTATATGTATTAAAAAATGTTATGGAAGTTTTTTCGGTACGCTCGGTGTATACGTAGGGTTGAGAGGATATATGGCACGAAAAGTCCACGTAATTAGCGGTGGAAGCGTTGCAAAAAAAAATAGTGGATGAGAGAAGATACGGTAACGCGTGTATGAAACTTTAAGCATTTTACGAGAATATGCGAGCGTGTGCGTGTATTTTAGGTAAACGCGAGAGTATAAACAAAAATAGAGAAGGCAGAAGGTAAACTAAAAACGCAAGTTAATTGCTTTTTAATACTTTAGCTTTATTTGGGGAATTTTAAACGCTCGGCACGCGCGCGCACGCGTCGGTTAACAAATTTGAATATAAAACTCGTAAAAGATACATATTTAAAGACTTATTACATTTCATATTTTCTCACGATACATATATAAATAATACGAGTGTACACGCACAGAAGCTTTGCTCACTTCTCAAAAGGCCATTTCCTCTATGTAATTCAACGACCGCAAAATGCAAAAATCGAACCTCTTGCAGTTAAGAAAAAAAAAAGAAGCAAAAACAAAACTCTCGTGCGCACACAACGGAACTCAATCGGCAATCTCCCCTTTTCGAAAACCTTCTCTCTCACTCTCTCTCTCTCTCTCTCTTTCTCTACTGCACGAGAAAGCAAAACGAACGTGTATATACGAACCAAGTAGCGGCAGGCAGGCAGGCAGCAGCAGCAGCAGCAGCAGCAGCAACAGCCGAGAAAGAGAGAAAAGGCCCTCTCGCGTGTAATGCAATTAGCAAGCACAAAAAGCTCCTCGCGCACGTACACGAGATTTTAAAAGCACGCACACGAGCCGAGAGAGAGAGAGAGCGCGGCGAAGAAAAGCAAGCAAGAAGAGAGTGAGTGGGAGAGGGAGAACGAAAAGCCCCTTGAAATTCCGCGCGCCTCTCTCTCTTGCTCGCACATACACACACACACATATACGAGAGAGAGAGAGAGAGAGAGATTTCTGGGTAGATGTAGCGCGGAGATAAATGTCACATAATTAACCGGCGCGAGTAATTAATTTCACGCCGAAGGAATCGGAATGCGCGCCGCTGCTAGCGAAGATACGGTATACAGTGCGGAGGAGTGTAAGCGCGAGAGCGAGAGAGAGACGATACGTGTGTGCGGCGAGGAAAATTGATAGGAGAGGAGAGAGAGAGAGAGAGAGAGAGAGAGAGAGAGAGAGAGAGGAGGGACGAGATTGCAAGAGGAGGAAAAGTGGGAAGAAGGGTGCGAGAATGAAAGAGAGAGAGAGAGAGACGAGGAAGGATTTTAATGGGAATTGATTCGTTTTTATGCGACGCGCAGAGGGTATAGGGAGGATGTATTGGTTGGTACACGCGTGCAATAGAGAGAGAGAGAGGAGATACGGTGTACTGCAATTATATTGATGATTCGGTCGTACGGGGCGCGCGCGCGCACGACTCGTATTTCCATTTGAAGATGATGATAATGTTTTATTTGCGGATGATTGCGGTATTAAAGTGTAGTTATGATTAAATTAAAGCCTTTTAATTAGAGAATAAAGAACCGTACGCGCTGCTCTTTTATATATACGTCATAATATATTTTATCGAAAAGTTTAATATCTGAAAAGCAGTATTATTCTATATTTATAAAAGCATACTCGTTATAAGCACTATATAACAAAGACTTTAACATCGATTCAGCATGATAATAATATTATTATCGTACAAAAGTTATTCTCAGATATTCATGACAAAAATATCCTATACTATACACCAACCGCATATAGCACTTTGAAATCCGCTAATTGCCACATGGAAATCAGATCGCGTATAAAAAGAGCCGTCACTATATATATACACGCCCCGTGACTCTTTCATATATCCCGCACCGTGTCTTTGTGTCTCTCGACGTCTCTTTCCTCAACCATTCCTATATCTCTTTCTCTCTTTCTCTGACTTTGATACGCCTCGGAATAATACGCATTGATCAAGCACGCCAGGATATCAAACTCCTTCCTCTTCTTCTTCTTTTTCCATTTCTTCTTCTCTCTCCTATACTTATATTCTTAGAGAGAAAATTTACGGACGCACGCTACATTCGTTGGTTTATGCACGAATATATATATATATATATATATATATACATGTAACTTTCTGAACTAGCGCGGTAGCTTTGCATACGTGTATATATATATGTATAACGGGCAAAGGAAACTCTTTAAAAGCCATTTCTTTTGGGACGCGACGTTAGACGTAGCTAGTCGTTCGTGTGTTTTGCGCGTTCAAAAAGTGCAGTAGTGCAAGCGCATGGCCCTGGCGCGATTATTTTATTGCTTGAACGTGGAAAATGTTTCAGAGGTATATATATACACACACATATATATGAGAGAGAGAAAATTTTTGGTTGATTTTAATTTAGTGTACATAGGGTTTCGCTGGAAATGAGTGTCAAAATAACATTTACAATCTCTACATCATAATTATATATACAAATCTCCACGTACGGGTAGGTTAATCATTTGAATTTGAACAATACTATTATTGTTCCATAAGTCCAATACCCCACATCTCACTACATCTATACATAATTCACCCAGACCATGAGACTCAACCGCCGCAGCGACTATCCAATCAGCATCCGAAAAAAATCAACTCTCATATATATATATACCCACCACCGTGCTCCAATAAACAGATATTAAATTTACCGAAGCGCGTCTATTGCTCTCACCGAACCTCTCTTGCTTCCCAGCTACACCATAGTATAGCAGATACCACGGCGGAGAAAAGCGGAGCGACGGCTATATACACTATATAAATATATATATATGTTGCACAGTCCTCCGCCTCTCTCTCTCTACCTCTGTGCGCCCGCTCCTCTCTGCCATAAGCGGATGTCGTGTATCGGTATATCGCATTAGGGAGAAAATACCATAGGCGCTGTGCACTGCTCCGTGCTCTGCGCCTTGCTCTAAGCCACTGTCCACACTATTTCACTTTCATTCCTGAAATCTAAAAATTTTTAGCAAAAATGTAATGTGGTGTACGACAACCTATATGCCTATGATTCATGACGAAAGTATAAAAGTGTTTACCCCATTTTATTGGAAAATTTATTGTATATACTCAATACAGTAACCGGAATAGCAGCAACACAGCAACCTCCTCAACAACCACCTTAGTCACAATGCAACAC
>JAWWEQ010049158.1:0-14087 GCA_035583055.1 Torymus tubicola
GTTTCAAGTATTTTTCTATCATGTAACTGTGATATTGGATTGGTCGGTAAAATTTGAGTATGACACCCCCTTAACACGTATATACACATGTACAGCCGCATATTCTTCAGAAAAACTTCTATACACAAGCATACAACTTCCCTCTCTCTCTCATTTCTTGCCCTTTGTGAAAACCAACACTCCTCTCTCTGGCCAACAATAACAACCACCCCTATAGTACTCTCCTCTCATCCACCCTCAGCCATCTCTCTCTCTCGCGTAATTATAACCAACACACACATATATACACATATCCTACAGCTACTCCTCCATCATGTACTCACAGGTCACTCAAGGTCAGCCACGCGACATATCGCGATATATATATGTATATATATATACCCCCGGTGTTGTATATGTGTATATGGGGATGGATGAATATTGCGCGCAATACGGGACGACGACGACTGCTAGGCATATACACGTATCCTGGGGCGACGACAGAGAGAGAGAGAGAGAGACGTAGTCGAACGGACTTTTCCCACGGAATCATCCCCGCGTGTATTGATATTCATATACACGTGGGCTTATGTACGGCCGGCGGGCCACCGATAAAGGGGTGCACACACGCCTGCTGCGCCACCGAGCGATGTGTGATGTCTTGCGTGATGGATTCGGTCTATATCGTCGTGGTAGTGGTGCGGAGCTCTCGGATGGACAGTATATACAGGGAGAGAGAAAGAGAGAGAGACAGAGAGAGAGAGGATCCGAGAGGATTAGGCCGTGTAATGGAGTTGTTTTTCCGGGGGGTGAGATATAGTAATGAAGTATCGGCAACGATGGTTTGCTTCGAGAGTATTGATTTGAGGATGAGCTTTGAAAGGATGGAGAATTTATTTGCGGATATTGATATAGGGTGAAAAAAATTTCTTTTTGCTTGCGTTTTCGTATATATTTTCAAATTTATGCTATTGCAAGTACTTCGACTCCATACGGTAAATATGCTCTATATATATATGCATATTTAGTCTATTATTATTTTATATATTGTTTAGTAGAGAAATTAAATAAGAATAAGACATTACTTTTCGTATAAATACCTTTGTTATTGAGTACTTCTAATTATAATAACCATATCGTTTAAAATCTATTGTTTCAACTGCGAATTCCAAATCAAAAATAAAGGTTAACGACTACTGCAATTAAAAAGTACTATACGGATATTCAAATCATATCCACCACAAATCTCACAATTCCTCTTCAAATAAAAAAAAAATCCAATCGACCCAGCACCACCATCCTTCTTCTTCTTCTTTCCACCCACCACCACTATATACCACCTCCACAAACAATCGCTTATACAGCACAGACTACACGAAAAAAAAAGAAAAACAAGAGAAAAAAAAATCGATCCCCCATCCGGCTCGGTATAGTCGACGCGCATAACGCATGCATAAGCGCTGCACCTAGCAAGCCGTTTATACCCGAAGCCTTCGCTTCTCTATATACCTATCCAACCTTCTCCCGCTACCACCACCGCCACCACCGTACCGCAGTTTGCGCATGCACTTGCGGGCGACGGCGTTGTCTTCCAATTAACGCCATTGTCCCGTGTGTACACGCGTCCCCGCCCCAGCTTATATTACTCGGAATCCTCTCTCTCTCTCTCTCACCCCCCTCGTCTTTCCCCCCTTTTCAACTCACAGGGTGGTAGGAATCGACGCTACGTACGTACGTACGTACGTACGTGTGTACCTAGTCGTTCTAGCACCAGGGTGTGGGGTGTGCGCAGCCCACGAGTCCGGAAATAATGACGATTTTGGCGTGTGCGTAGGAGGAGAGAGAGAGAGAGAGAAAGAGAGAGGGGAATGTTTGGAGATGGGGTGGATTTAGAAGGAACGGGGTTTCGGGACGAGCGACCAGGTGTTCTTTGAAGATTTGAGGGTGGTTTGATAAAATAATACGAGGATTGAAATTAAATTGATGTTGCGCGCGTGGTATATATGCTGAGAGGGTGTTGAAGGTTTTTGAGAGAAATTCGGTTGTTTTAATATAATGTTCTGGTTTATTGATAAATAAATTAGGTTTTGTACTGTAATAAAGTACTGTTGTACATTTTACGTAAACTTGGGTTTTGTTACATTTCAGGTTTCCCATACGATTTTTTTGTAATAAAAAAACTTTTTGATTTATTTAGTGATAGTATCGGTCGCGTATAATCTAATCAAAGAAAATGAAAAGTAATTTAGTAAAAAGCACTGTTACTTTTTACATATTGAAAATTCTCTAACAATAGAATATAATTAAATTGGTTACTTTAATAAAACCTATATTTACCTATACGTTCACGCTCGAATAACGCTTCAATATGCATAGACTTTACATTGAAAATTCCATTAAAACATGACACATATGTATATATAAAATAATAATTCGCTTTCCTTGTCAAAAAAAAGCTTTCTTCACAAAATACATTATTATGCTTTTTCACTTAATGACACTCCGCTCGGGCGCGATTAATAATCCAGACTATAACGTCGAATAAACAAGTTGGAATCATGAAAAAAGGAAATTAGTATTTTAATAATTCAAATGAATATCACGACATTAGTAGCCTGTCTCGGTTCCGTAATTTACCAAGCAAATGTTTAACGACTCGACTCGACTCACTCGCACAGAGACGCAGCATATATACACTTATAGCTGCTGGTGGCTGGTTGGTTCCTGCGCGCGTTCACACGGACGCGCGCTAATTACTTGTATTTGACCATCAAATTTATTACGTGCGCGCCCGGAGAAAAAGCACAACGAATTCCCCGGCGTCGTCCTCGCGCGACGTATTAATTAAGGCGACGGCGACTCCGTAGAATAAACGAAAAGAAATTACCTCCGCCACGCGGGGACGTACACTTAATTCCAAAGCTAAAAACGACTCTCTCTCTCTGTACGTGCGCGCGTTCGTGTTTGGATTAGGAATTGCAAAAGTACCTTCGAAAAAATATTTGCCCTACACTTTTTCGTATAGTACGCGACGCTAATTCTACATAAAGTCGAGAGAAGGTTGTTCTCTTATTATTCCCTTTCTGTGCGTCAATTTTATTTTCGTTTTGTGTTCTGTTTCGTTCGTTCTCTCGCTTCGCTTTTGGCTGCTATACCTCTGATATATATGGTTTATACCCTTATACACGAAAAAGTATGCGCGGGTGGAAAAGAGGAAAGAAAAATGGTCGCGCGTGCTTTGTCATCGTGAGAGCACACGAGGTGAGTGCTAAATATACAACATTTACGCGTCCCCCCCCGCAGGAAAAATCGACGTTTGATCGGAGAGGACGATGTTGGGCTTCCGCTTCCCCCGAAAGAGAGACAGATGGTATTTTTTTACCTCGCGCGTTTATGACTATACGCTTATGTTTTTTCAAATTTTATTGATACAGCGTATAGCTAAACGCGTTATTTCTCCGTCGCTACGCTCGCTCTCTCTTGCTGTTTTTAAAAGATGAGTTATTGCGACAGCGTTGAATTGTATTTTTTTTTATTGTTTTGGTTCGTTTCGAAAATTCTCGTGATGATATCTGTATAAATATTTCATAATTTGTAGCGGTGATAATTGATATTTCGTTTTCATTTTAACGAACATTTCTCATTATTAAAATGAATGTGTAAACCAGTATCTATGATTGTTTGTAACAATCATGTGCTTTACACATAATTGTTAATATAACATACTTGCACGTTTTATGAAACAACGTGCATACTGCATTGTTATCCCGTGTAATCATAAAATAAACAAAATTTTATAATTAGATAATTTTTCGTTTCTCCCCAAAAAGAACCACCGATGATTGCCGTAAAATTAAATTATAATTCATTGTTTATCCTTGACTATAAATTATTCATGCGGTTTCATAACTGTTCCTCCTCCTTCTCCTCCTCCGCAACAACAAAGCATTTCAAACGCCGAGCAATCTCAGCGTATAACTTTCTCCTTCGCCCCGTAAATCCCAGCCACTTACGCTACTATATACTTCGTCCAAACGAACTTCGTCATTAACCCTGCCGCCCACCGGCTTCAAAATCATTAGACCCTCTCGTCTAAAAATCAAGCATCGTCATCTATTTATATCCTCCCACATGCATATACGCTATATACTGGAAGAAAGCTTTTCTCCTTGTCATCCACGTGCACGTTGGCGTCTCAATTATCGCACTTTGAGCAACGCGCGGCGGCGGCAGCGTCTCGCCTGAGGGCCTTTGAATCCCGACCGCGCGCGCGCGCACTTTTGATACTCACGCGCGCATAAGTGACGCGCGCGTGTACAGTGCCGCAAAGTCAAAGGAAATTTCAGATTTTACGTGCAGGGGTATATACAGTATAGAGGGAAAGAGAGAGAGAGAGAAGGCTTGCTGCACGCGCGCTGGAGGATTTATCGGGATTTATCAAAGCGAAATCTTTGAGCTAAGAATATATATATGTGTGTGGCGCTTATAGTGTATAATATGGGAAGTGAGGGAGGATTTAGGAGGCGGTATTATTTGTGGGCGGTGGTATATACGGGGATTTGTGGCCTCTGTGCGGCTACATATGTTTACCGTAAATAATTAGGAGAGTGAAGAATGCGGAGAGAGAGGTCTAGACGCTCGTACGTGGTGTATATTAGAGTATATATATAGTGAGTAAGGGACATTGCTTGTCGAAAGTTTAACCGACCGAAAGGTTTTCAATGGTGAAATAGAATAAATTTTTGGATAATTATAGCGTGCGTCATTTTGAATGAACAATTATCATATTTTTTCTATGAAACTTTTAAAATTTTTCTTTTTTTTTATATTTTGAAACACAATTCTTTATTACAATGTTTGCCTTTTCTTTCTGTTACAGACTGCAAATTTCCAGCAGCATGGAGCGGAAAATGGTTTCTGGCTGGTAGACA
This sequence comes from Torymus tubicola, assembly GCA_035583055.1. Lineage (NCBI taxonomy): Eukaryota > Metazoa > Arthropoda > Insecta > Hymenoptera > Torymidae > Torymus > Torymus tubicola. The sequence continues at coordinate 4,911 of JAWWEQ010049158.1, forward strand.
GGGCGCCGTAATTGCTAATGCGTCTCATATACTTGACAGAAAATGCGTAGCAAGACGCGATGATATGTATCTTACCTACGAGGATGGGTAAGTTCTTTTTTTTTTACTTATGTTTTCAAAAACACATAGACCTTTTACTTTGAACTATAAATTAAATCGATTCAGAAAGAAATATACATATAAAACATTTCTACAGAAATTTTGATGTTCCTTAATTAAAATTAATAATACTTAAGAATTATGTAGAGAAAATAAAGCAATTGAAGTTTCTCCATAAATGAATCTCAACTCCGTCATAATATATATATAGATGATCTTTCGTGTGCTTCTCAGAAAATCTCTTATATATACATATATTAGTCTACCATGGCAATGTCATTACATTGATGTCTCGTAAAGAAAACATTTGAGAATTATAAAGAGAATTTACGGTCCTGTTTTAACGGCATGTAAAACCGTCATTATCAGCTACTTACATCCAACGTTTCGCAGAACCGCGCGTAGACGCCGCCACCATGACCATCACCGCGCGCTAACTGGCTAACCTTCGCTTTTTGATTTCAGGCAAGAATGCTACCGCTGCATGATCTTCACCGAGCGGACCCTGGACGTCATTCAGTACCGCGAATGTGAGTCAATTTCATTTATACCTGCAGCGTCTGAATCACCCGATAAAAGCGCGCGTATATAGATAAAGAACAACGCGGTGTGGCAATATAACTCTCTCACCTTTCCACGACAGCTTTATTAACAGCGCGTTGCTGTGAAATCGTATATACATCGTGGATTATGAGGACAAATATTGCGGTTTCACCGGGAATGGTGTTGGTTGAGCAGTGAGCAATGAATGCTTGCTGTAAATTCTTGTACCATTGAGAGGCGGAATTCAGGGATAGAATAATGTTTATTGCTACTTTGTTAATGTGATTGCTATAAGGTGGATTAGATTTCATTTTTACAACTCGATTTAATTGTAAAATAAATTATGTTAGTTGAGTCATATTGCTTGCCGAGTTTGAACGAGTAAAATTAATATTCTCGTGAAAGTCGAGAGTTATATTGCTTGTATTACTCAATAAAATTAAGAAATAAAATTAACGTTTATAAGGTATATATTCTCGATAAGTTGTCTATGTAAAATAACTGGAAAGTAAAAACAAATATCGTGGTTTTATTTCTTAACTGCATAATTTATACTTGATATTTTCACTGTTACCTTTGCAAAATTGAATTTTTCATAAAAAATATAAACGATAACTATGTCATAAATTATTTTCGCGTTTACAACAGTCTTGCAAGCCATGATTACAAGATAAGTGTGGGAAAACATAATAAAATGATATACGTAGCTTATTGAAGTTTAATAAAAAAAAGAAATCCAATAACAATGTGAACGGCGTATATCACCTCGACAAATTTTCCCTGCAACATCTTCACTATATCAATCCACCTACACAACGCTGACTTTCAAGACCACATTACTGTCAATTGCTCGCTCGCGCGCCATAAACTCACCTCTTCCTCCTCTCTCTCTTGCAAAAAGACCGCGAGAGAAAAAAAACGCCGGCATCACCGCTCCACAAAATCGATCCGCACTCTCGCTGCAGGTATACATACACATACATACATACCTATATACACTACTCACTATAGTATAGCAGAGCACGCGCGGCGTTAACCCTCGGAAGCCCGTAAAAAATGGCGTTTCAAGTTCAGACCTTTGCAACGACGGTCGCGCGTATAGACCTGAAAAAAAAAGAACGGTGAACCCGACAGTGAGAGAGAGAGAGAGAGGAAAGGGCAATAATAATTCCGTACTCGTCGTCGCGTGGCGTGCGTGCGCGCATCGCCGTCGTTAAAAACTCATAAACCCTCTCTCCGTGCCGGCGAACGCATCGGCCATGTGTCGCACTCTCACAAGAGAGTGAGAGGGAGAGGAATAAAACTTGGCAATATGAAATCGGATGTCCGCCGGTATATGTCCTATTACGCCGCGAGTGAGAGAGAGAAGTTCGATTGTACGCACGCGTGCGTTATACGTGCATTGTACGCACGCATGCAGGCGTTGGGAGCATCGATCACGCATATATAGGTATATGCCTCTCTAAAGGGGCGAGACGCGAGCGATTTTCTAATTCGGATAGCGAGGCTTTTACACGTCTATGTGTGCGGATGCGGGTGAGAGTTTGCACTTTTTTTTTGCTTTTCATTGGTTGTTTTTAACGTGGAATGTGGGAGGAAAGAGTAATGGTTGCTTTGTATTTCTTCAGCATTTATAATCAGGGTCGATTGTTAATTGGATGCATGGGTTGTTGTTATAACGATATAAAAAAATAAAATACGTATATATAGCTGCGTGTGTGACCTTTGGCTTTATGGTTATATTTATTTTATTCGAAAATTTTAATTGACTATATACTTTTTTTGTATATGAATATCTCTGCGTACTTTTGCCACATGTCGGTGCGTAAATTTTCGTTATAAAATTTCGGCAATATATACATTGTAACGTTAATCGGCAATATAATATTTTTGGATTATAAAGGCCTTTTTCTCAATCTAATTGGATTGAATTTTACCATAAAACAGAAATAATTTCCCGTAATATAGCTATCGCGTATATTTAACGACAATTATATATGAAAAATGAGCGCATCTCGTTTTCCGATGACAATGTCCATAATTTTTCGGGCTTCGTTTTTTTTTTTACCATATGATGACAAACGACATAATCACACCCTACCTACATCGAAAATTGCATTTTAATCGTTCCCTGTCTGTCTTTCTTTCGCGTGACCTCGCTACATATTCCAACAATCCTCGTATATACCGCATAGTAAACACACCAAAAACCGCTAAAAGCAAATCTAACAATACGCTTCGTACCACCAAAAAAAAAGAAGAAGAAGAAGAAAAAGGAGGACGTACAATAGCTTGGTCGACCTCGACTGATGTACACACACACACACATCAGGGTCTCTCTTGTATGCTCACGTTGTACGCGCGCGACGCGTGCGTACATTGTCGTCGCGCGCGCCGTCAGGGGACAGGTGTCCTAATGGATTATCAATAAAGGCGCGCCTCGTATAGGTATATATATATGTATATGTGTACGTGTATGCATATATACATACGTGAGGGCTGTTTGCACTGTGTCGTCGGTGTGTATAGTTCAACGACACATATTGTATATACGCGCGCGAAGAAAGGTATGATAATAATCCGTGCGCATACTGGCACTATAGCCTCGTGTGCTCGAGCTCGTGTTCTGGCTTTAATTGATAGAAAATTGCGCGACCGGTATATATGATATATTACGGTTTTAAATCATTATTTTGTATATGTATATAACGAGCGAGAAAGAGAAGAGAGAGAGAGAGGGAATTTGAATATTTATAACAGGGGGAGAAAAGCGATGATTGTTGCACATTAGGTAGCGATTTTTGTCGTATTATGGATATCGCGCGTATACACGACGCGACTGGAAATTCTGATTTTACGATGGTTATACGACGTTGTATAAAAGCTATATATGTAGAGAGCCCGATGAATTATTCATTTTTGCCTTTTATAATTAGATTAAGGGGAGTATTTAAAGACGCGCGCGACTTTTTATTTTAGGATCTTTCGCGTGGTTGACTGCACGAGTTATATACGTTTAATCGCTTTATTCCGTTATATTATATAGAAACTCACTCAATTATGTTGTCGTTGCGTTAAATAAGCGTAAAAGTGTAAAGCTAATGATCGGAAATCGTTAAGTATATCGGACCCGCATGTCTCTGCGGTTCTTTAACGTTGTTGAATGAAGCTTGTCCGCATATTCCGACACTTTTGCATTATAAATTCTGCCATGATATATATGACATCATCATTATAGCTTTTTTTTCACTCGTATTGAAAGAATTCGCTGATATTTAAGAACGAAAAGCTTTTCAAATCGCCTCGTTTAATTATAAACATGCACGTATATACATGTGTGTATGGGTCTATGTGCGTGCGTGAGATACGGAGTTGAAAATAGCTATAAAAAGACATAACGCGTAGGCGGCTAGCCTAATCGACGTGACAACCATCGTCATGTAAAACACGATTTCGCGATAAAAGGCAGTTAATAAATCAAAAATAGCTCTCTATTTCTTTCTCTCGCAGCTAATGCGACTCTCTCTCTCTCTCGCCTCTCGTGATGGAAATATCAATATGCGTACATTATACATGAGATTTAAAAGATATAATATATATATTTTATACCAGAGGTGAACATAGCGCATATATAGCTTAAAAAGCGAGTACGTGTGCGTTGCCAAAAGGAGAAGTTAGCTATCGCGATGGTATCGCGGTGTGAAATTCGTTCATCGCGTTTTTTTTATTTTTTTCGCCTGTTTTGCGTTTGTCTTTTTTTTGTATAGTTGGATTCTAGCGGAATGAATTTTTGTGGAATTACGAAGGAATTTTTTAAAAATGTAGGAGAAAAATTTTACGTGGAATTGCGCGCGCTTTCAATAATAAAAAAAAAGAGATTATGTCGATCGGACCGCGCGTGCATGTGTTCGTGACGAGGGAATTTAACGGAAATTGTTACTTTATGAATTTTCAAACTCTTTTTTTTTTGGAAAAGATTCTACATATAAAAGGATTGTGGAAAATATTAAACTAATCATTATGTGATAGAATGGATTTTTAATAGAAAAGAAAATAACGTCGCGCACCTGCGAAATTGATCAAAACTTGAAATCCAACAAAATATGTATACACATGAAAAGAAGGGGGGAGACAGAAGTAGATAAGCTACGACAGTTCTGGGTCCCCCCCCCCCCACCACTCGCCCCAGGTACACACCTGTGCAGGTGAGAACGACCTGTCGATAATGCAGGTTGACGACGTTACCAACGGAGTCTTCGATGACGTAACGTACACGTAACGTTTTTGAATATGCACACAGGTGCATAGATCTTATCGCTCGTGATTCTCAGAACTTGGGATGCAATTACAATATAGATTTTTTTCTCAAACCTTTAGGGAAGTCTTTGAAGACGGCGGCGGGGGCGCACGGCTAGTAGCGTATATAACGTGCGCGCGGGGGCGGCGCGGCCAAATAAAAAATAAGAGTATATGGTCGCCAATATCAACGTATTCAACGAATATCTCCTACCTTAATTATTACAGTTAGTAAGCGATCCCTATGTTATGCTTCATACTCAACGGTCTACGTATGTTATCGCATCTCCTCTTTGTGCAGCTATTCGTATATCCCTTATCGCTCTTGGTTCTTAGAACTTAAGAGTGTATTTTAATTGTGTACTCTCCTTATGCATGCTCTTTCGTTATACTTACAAATTAAAAAATCGCTTAATTATTAGAATAAATTGTATTTGGTAATACCAATAGAATGGAAGTGTCTATAATTGCTTCTCGTAAGAGAATCAAAATTCGCTTATTTTTTCGATATCTTTAGCACACACAACACTGTCAATAATAAGAGCGGCGGCGAGAATGTCATCCTAGTATGAAGAGACTAACGCCCGTGACCGATCCCCGTACGGGACCTTCCACTTTATATTTGCAGTTATTTAGATATCTTAATTGCTTGTTTATTCATGCTTATTTATGTAAACAGATGCTTGTTTTATTGTTTGTTTATATAAACAAGCAATTAAAAAGCAATTAAAATATCTTAATTATTGTTCGTATAAACAACCATAACAGGGGCCCGCACGGGTGATGACGTCATGACGTCCCTCCATATAGTAGCTTTTATACTACTGACAGAGCAGCAATGTAGCAACATACAAGGAAACCATAAAACAACCCAAGAAATCCCTATCAAACCCCTATTACGCCGTTGTAACAACACTCGGGGCTGCCCACGCATATACATATACAAGTCCCTCGGACCTCATAAAAAAATAATCCTCATCCCCGAGGCGCGCATTAATTTGCCACCTAATTCGCTTGCGCCTATATACACACACACATACACAGTCACCCGCGTTGTGCTGAACAAAAGGAAGGAAGCGTGCAAAATAATCCTCGAATTTCGAGAAAAATCCTCGCGACGCGGAGCCGCTATATACCGCGCGGGTAATCCGCCGTACGGCAAAAACGACGTAAGTGCTCGTAATAACGGGCGGCACGAGGGGGCCGTTTCTTTCAATAATCCACTAAAACGCCCGCGTGCGAAGCTGTCCATCTCTCTTTCTCTTTCGGTCTCCCCTTCTATATGTAAGCGCGAGAGATTCGCCATATGTCGGTGTTAAACGCTCAGCGGTGTATGTATATATATATATATATATATAGTTCGAACGATGGCTTGGCGAGGTTTTTTTTATATGGAGAGAGAGAGAGAGAGAGAGATAGAGGGAGAGAAGTTAGGGATTTAATAAGTTCCCGGATGATAGGTGGAGGTTATATAGCGATGTGTGTGGGGATTTTTTTGTTTTGTTGTCGAGGGGTGAGCGATTTGTATTCAATGAACGCGCGCACGCGGGTGGTTTATTCAATAATTATATAAGTCGCGGCCGCATGTGCGCGCTTGAAATTATATATATATATATATTTTTTTTCAAGCGCGTGGTTAGCCGAGCGAAATATTTTGTTTGTTTTTCGTTTAGTTCTTTTTTTGTTACGCGCGAAGTGATCAAGAAATTGATGTGTTGGCTGTTTTTTTTATATATTAATATTCATGAATAAGCTTTGAATTTGTAATATTTTTATCGCGTTGCTGTTGTTGTATATATTTTTTCTATAGATATATATTTTAATACAACAGATTCATATATAAATACGTTGACGCTTGACGTTTATTCATGAATAGAGGAGCACAAGGTGATCAATCAAATTTTGGCATTGATCACCATTTACAGCGCATATATGCTGTCGTATAGAAATAATAGACGCGAAATCCAACGTTATATCTATATAAAATGATAGGATTTTTCATCATCTATACAGCATTATTTAAATAACAAAAATATTCTCATATCTTGACCTACATTTACAACCGATACATTCGCCCTTTCAGAAACAACTACCCCATATCAATGCCCATACACAGCAACATCAATCGCCCAAAATCGTATATACCGAAACGGAAACGCGCCATCTCAAAAAACTTCCGGCATCCCCCTCGAAAAAGCATCACCTCGAAAAAGAAGAAAGAAAAAAAAAATTATATTCTCCTACCTATATATAACTCACCCATACACGTATATGTACTCATCTCACTCGACCCGTCCATCCGCTCTCTCTCTCCTCTCTCTCTCCGCATTTATTAAATCACGCGGTCCGCGCTCGCACAAAGGCCTGGCTCTTCACGGCCACCCCGCGCACTTTATTCTCTCGTCGATTTTTTCCATCTCCCTCTCTCTCTCTCTCGCTCTTTATTCTCTCTCTCGCGTGCTCTTTAAAGGGTGCGCGCTTGCGCACAATGGCCGTCAGTTTTAGTTACGTCATACCCGTGTCAGGAACCGCGCGCGCACACGTTCGCTCGCGGCGGCAGCCGCAGAGAGAAACAGATACGCAAGAGAGAGAGAGAGAGCACAGAGCATTCCTGCCGCCGGCCAACTCCATTGTCATGGCCCTCGAGGCTAATCGCTGCACGTGTGTGTGTAGAGAGAGAGAGAGAGAGAACGGACCTCGCGAAACTGATTGCGATTGTCTTCGGGAGAGTGGATGGATGGGGGATGGTGCGCGCGTGGATGATGATACGGGGGTACACGATATATGTGGTTCCGGAGATTTTCCGGAGCTGTGTATATATATGCGTGTGAGTATATAACGTTGGATTTTTTTTTTTTTTCGTTAGAGGGAGGGTGGGAGATTATTTTCGTTGGAAAATGTTACGTTTTGCGGGGTACGCGCATATATAACGAAGATGGACGGCCATGGAATGCGGAATGCGATGCGCGAGAGCTCGGAAAGCTGAAAATTTGGGTGGAATGCTGAGGGAGAGCTATTCAGGTAGTCGAAATGATGAAATGATACTTGAGTGTAGAAATAATTTTGGTTATTAAGTTTATTCGAGTTGCTTTATATACATGTATATATGTTTATCGTATTTTGTATGATTTAAAAATTAGTCGTTTTCATATATATATATATATATATACTTAGATGTAAATAACGTAAATCCCGTTTTATAAACATTATAGTAGGTCGTAGTTATGGTAATGCAATATACGACCGTACCGTAAAAATATAAGAAAACTTTTAATAGAGAGATAAATTATTCCGTTAAACAATAGTCGCGCGTGTATTTACCCTAAATCACGCGCATGAGAGTAATCCAAATTCAATTTCCCGAAACTTCGAAGCCCCGTGCCACCCCTAAAACACAAGCCTTTCCCCCATTCCATCGCAAAAACGTTTAAACACTCGCATTCATACTCATCGTACGCGCGGCGTAAACCACCGTTTGTATATATACACATACATACATATATACACGTACTATATACGCACAATCCCGCATACCGGAATCACCCAAATTTTCGGCATAATACATTCGGTTATTTTGCTCCTCTCTGTGAGCGCGCGCGACTCGCGCCAGTTTTGACTCTCTCTCTCTCTCTCTCTCTCTTCCTCTCTATATACGCCCACGCAAATGCAAATATACGTTTGCTGCTGCTGCGGCGGCGAATTCGCGCGATTCCCCGGATGTTAGCCTCTTTGAATTCCCTCTCTTGCTCACTCTAGATATACTCATCCATCAGTTATACTGGATTTCTCTACCCTCTGCGCTACACACGTATATATATACATATATATGTATGTACACCTGGGCGTGGATCAAAAATACCATTTTCCATCCGAGCGCACTTCGGAGTCTCGCATATAATCGTCACCCGCGGGACTTCCTCACTCTCTCTCTCTCGCGTAACAGCAGCAGTAGTAGTAGTCGCTTGCGAAATAATGTATAAACCGTGAGATGAAAGAAGCGCCGCCGCGCGTGTGTATATGTATATATGTGTGTCGCGTTTGGAGAGAGAGAGAGAGAGAGCACGCGTATATACGTATTTTATGAATATTGTTTTCGAGCAGATCGAGAGGAAAATTGAATGCGCGCTAGCTGCGAAGGTTATACGAGCGGTTATATAGCACATATACACGCGCTTGAAGAAAGTTTTTCGTTTGCTTTGTAGTTTTCGTTATGGATTGTGTGTATATATACACTTGGGA